>RCUC01128957.1:0-20349 GCA_003697995.1 Taxidea taxus jeffersonii | reverse complement strand
GAGGGACTCTTCTATGAGGTAAGTCAGCCTGGACAGAAGCACAGGGGTATCGTTTTGAGGCATCCTTCTTTGTTTTGAATTTCAGTATGAAGATTATATTGACATGCCTGGTATTTGGTACCCATCAGGTCAGTGATGACTTCTGTGCAGAATGCCCTGTCCGACACCGCCCCCCACACCACCACTTGTATTGTTCATCTCACCTTCTTGTTTCAGAACCCTTGGTGCCTTGTGACTTGACCTATCAGACTTGTGCACTTCAGCTCAGCAGACAGAGCCCTTTCATAAATGTTAGCCATAGGCTCTCTGGCTTTTCCACTCAGGTCCCCACTTGCTTGCCCCTTACACATGCTTTACTGATTCCTGCCTCTCTCTTCTGCCCTGACTCAGAGCACCATGAAATACCCTCTCTAAAGCAGGGCTTCTATTACTGATCTTTCATGCAATGAGTGGGAACTTCTATGTATTTATTTCCTAAGGAGGATCTTGTTCAGATACTTTGGAGGGATATCCTGTCCATATTAAGCTCTTCTGTATATCTTCTTTTTCAAATTCTTGCTATTTATTTATTTATTGTTAAGTAATCTCCATATCTAATGTAGAGCTCTGACTCACAACCTCAAAATCAAGAGTCACATGTTTCACCAACTGAGCCAGCCAGGTGTCCCCCAAATTCTTGTTCTTGATTCTTTTGTGTTACCCTCTGGTGTCTACATATCCTTTGTATTTCTTATGATCACTGAAACCCCCTTCTCACAGAATATGTATGCTTTTGGGACTAGTCTGTGGAGGCTGAACCCATGCTGTTAATGAAGGAAAGAGTGTGTTTGTGTCCAATTATATCATGTACTTTTACCAACTTCCTCCTTACATATCTATATGTGTGTTATTCATATGTGTGTGTCTCTCTCTGTGATAATGTATGTACATAGAATTGTTATAGCCAGAGATGGGTGCTCTTTGATTTCTTTTTGCCTACCACATTTTTTGACTTCCCTGTTTCAAAAGCCATTTTAAAAGGAAGGAAGGTAGTTTCTAATGGTCATTAGTAAGTCAGTTGTTTGCCACTCAGACTGCAGTTTCCCATAGAAACAATGCCTCCCGTGAGGGGGGTTTCCAGGCCAGCTTGCAGAAAAGCTATTTAGTCCATCATATGCACATGACATACAGAGCTGCCCTGTATATAGTAATGTAATTCTGGGAACAGCTTTAAGAGATTTGATTAGGGACCACTGTTTTATTACCAGAACACATTTTTGAGCTCCTGCTATATCCTAGAAACCACATTCCTCACAATAAAAACCCTAGCAATAGGTACAGGAACTCTTGTTCTCTTTTCTTTCATTTCTTCCTAACTCTTTCCCTGGGCAGTGGGAATCTCTTTTTCTGTCAAAGGTAATGGTTTTGGGCTGGGACTAGCAAGTGATAGGAGAGTCATAGTAGGAGGGAAGTCAGGGTAGAGTAGGAGCTGTGCTGCTTGGCATCATGGTAAGAGATCCTCCTGGAGGCTGTGGGAGAGGCTGCCAGTGGTAATGAGGAAGGAGGGTGGCAGCTAGATTCCTGAAGAAAAGGAAATCGGTAGGGGTCTGGGCAGCAAGGAGAGAAAGGGAGTGGGGGCAATATGGGGGCTCAATTGGAGTAAAAGGATGAGGACCTGCTTCCGTGGTCTGGATGAGACATTCAGGTTCTCAGGTCAGCACAGTGGACGCATGCCAGGACTGTGGCAAGGAAGGAGGTCACTTAAGAGAGTCAGGAGTCTGCCTCCTGAGGAAACATGAGCCTTCAGACTCTGTCAGTCCCAATCTTACCCCTGCCTTTTTCCTGCCTCGTGGCCCAAAGAGATTGAAATGTCCCTATAACACAGCAGGTCTGTGACATGAATGGCATTAGAACCTCATTTGGTCTCCTAATGCCCAATATGGTATTCTTTCCCTTGCATATTCTTTTCAAATCTAAGACATTTTTATTGAAGTGGGTAGTTAACGGCAGAATCCTTAAGAGAGGGTCCAGAGGAGCAAGAGAAGGACCCAAAAGAGAAAGGCAAGGTCAGTTTTTCCAAACATTAGTTCCGTATTATATGGTCTGTGTGCCTGGCACTTTGGAATTAATAATGTTGTCAAGCACAGTCACCTTCTGAGGGGCTGGTTCTGCATCTGCAAACTGTCAGCTGCCAGGCCACTTGTGCTTAGTCAGAGGGAAGGCTCTGTGAGAGCTTCCAGTGGGACAGAATAAGGCATGACTCACACTTGTCCCCCTGCCCACCTCACACTCCCTTTTACTTCTGGACTATAAATATGCTCCCTGGGTCTGTCTGATATTCCAGAATGTTACAGATACCCAGAACTGGTCTATTAATGGGCTCTTGCCCAGGTTAAGGTCCGTTGGGTCCTGAGGAAGATTGCTGTTATAGCTACACTGACAATTAAAACCCCTTTCTCAAGGCCAGGGATTTGTAAACCTGCATGTGGAAAATCTGGCTTTTCCTTTTGGTTGAATGATATTAGAGAAGAAGCTGTCCAAGGCTTCCAAGAAATAAACTGTATTCTCAGTTATTGAAAAGGAAGCCCAAAAATTTACCTTGGCTTGCTTTCCATTGAGACACAGTGTACCTTCTTCAGTCTTGCTGTATGTAGTAATAGCAAATGTGGGGCACCTGGGTTGCTCAGTTGGTTAAATGACTGACTCTTGATTTCAGCCTAGGTCATGATCTCAGCATCATGAGATCGGACTCGTGTCCAGCTCCACGCCCAACATGGAATCTGCTTGTCCCTCCCTTTGCTCCTCCCCACACTCGCTAGCTCTCTCAAATAAATAAATAAAATGGTTAAAAAAAAAATAATAGCAGCTGTGTCCTTTTCACTCTACAGCTTTGATATTGCTTTTGTCTTATGATTAAAATATCATCCTTCCCTTATTTCCACAGTCTCTACTCTTTTCTCCATAGAATTAGTTCTGAAGACTTATAGGTGGGTTCTCTGCACTCACTTCCCCTTGCAAATGGGATTCACTTTTACTGTGGGACTTCTGATATTTTGGGTGAGATGGCCAGGATGTTCCTCCTCCCTTTGGCCCCAGAGGCGAATTTAGCATTACACTGCTGTTTTCCTACCCACTCATGAGGATGTTTGTCTGGAGGTAAGCTGATTGAGCTCAGCTATTTCTGGCTCATCTGCAGCTCCTCTTAAGTGAGTTGGCAGCAACCAGGATTATTATCTGCATTGGCTCCTTGACTCAAGGTGAACTTCAGTCCTACCAGATCATGTGGTTCAGCTAGTGAACCTACAGTTTGCCTTTAGACTGTAATACATCACCCCCTGAAGAATAAAAGATTGGGTTCCGTGAATCTTGGGCTCCATAGCTTCTGCCATCAATGACTGCTTTACTCAGGGTGTTTTCATTACAGGGCCACGTGACTCATGTTTTCAGGCCACTCCCATCTGTCTCATTTCAGTTATCTTCTCTAGTATGCACAGCACTTTGTTTATACCTTTAATATGGAGAGCATTTCACATGTTTATTTATATGCTTATCTTCTTCCCCTCTATCTTTAGATATCTTGGTTTAAGGACTTTCCTCATTAATCAGTATCTCTATCTATCATTTATTACACAATATTTGATGACTACGAGGTGCTTAATAGATACAATAATGTGTATACAGTACTTGGATAGTATAGATAGCAAGATAAAATGCTAATATACCCACTAGGAACCAGGGCAAACATTTTCTAACGTAAACATTTCCAGGCTATACTTCAAAATCTTGGTACGCTTTAACCATTTACTTACTGTTCATCTCATGAACATTGTCCCAGCTTTATTGTGAGAGTGGTGGAGGAAGGAAATGTATGCTTTTTTTTTTTAAGATTTTATTTATTTATTTAACAGATAGAAATCACAAGTAGGCAGAGAGAGAGAGTGTGGAGGAAGCAGGCTCCCAGGCTGAGCAGAGAGCCCGATGTGGGGCTCGATCCCAGGACCCTGAGATCATGACCTGAGCCAAAGGCAGAGGCTTTAACTCACTGAGCCACCGAGGCACCCCAGGAAATGTATTCTTAAGTAGAAACAGAGGAGATTTCAGTTTTGGGTAGAACCCTGACTAAGTGCCTGAGCCATGATGTATTTTCGGTACCATATGTGGACTGCTGACTTGAGATGTTAGTTCAGGTCAATGTGATGTTACTGAATAAACTTACTTTTGATTTAAAACCTACAGAAAAGTTGAAAGAATAGTACAATGAATATCATGTACCCTTATGCATCTCACACATATGCCCACCACACCCATCTTGTGCCAAATTATTTGGAAGTAATTTGTAGACATATAACACTAAATGAAGTTACTTTTAATTTTTGTTTTTTGTTTTTTTCGCAACAGAAGGGTTGTAGTTAAGAGATGATTTTAGGGATACGGGCCTTACCAAAATGTTCTGGTTTTGAGTGACTTGTTGTATCTAGTTGGATTTTAATATAATCACTTCTGGTACTTGGAGTACTACTTCTTGAGTTAAAAGCTCCCCTTCCCCCAGTTTGTTTAAATGATTCAAATGACTTTAAATGATTTGTTTAAATGATTCAAATGACCTATACTCTCCAAGAGCATAGGTTAAAAGGAAAAAAAAGCATAATTCTGTACTTTCATATGGGCTGGACTTAATGACTCACTTCTTTTTTTTTTTTTAAAGATTTATTTATTTGTTAGAGAGCGAACGAGCATGGGCAGACAGAGTGGCAGGCAGAGGGAGAAGCAGACTCCCTGCTGAGCAAGGAGCCCAATGTGGGACTCAATCCCAGGATGCTGGGATCATGACCTGAGCCGAAGGCAGCTGCTTAACCAACTGAGCCACCCAGGCGTCCCTTAATGACTCACTTCTAACAAGGATATAGAAATGGGTAAAGTAGTAACTTTGCAGTGGCAAAACCTGGCAGATGCCATCTTAACCAAGTGATCAAGGTTAACTTGAGCGGTAAGAAATTGTTTTGAGATCATGTACTTCCCAGGATGATGCAAGAAATAGAGCACATTATTACCTCTGTGGTATTCTTGCCCCAAATCTATGACCTCAGTCTAATCATGAGACAAACCCATATTGAGGAGCACTCTACAAAATAGCTGACTGGTACCCTTCAAAAGTGTCAAGGTCATGGTAAGACAGGGTAGGAACGGTCACAGATTGGAGGTGACCAAAGAGCCTCGCTTATCTGACTTCCATGAGATTTTCCAGTAGTGTTGTTTATTCATTCTTTATTAGGAAACGTGTATCCATGATTAGGATGTTCAAGACCTCAGCATTTTTCTCAGATTTGTGCAGTGGAAACAGAGGGTGGATTCACTTTATTGGTACATGGTCAAAAGGGAACACAGTAGTTCAAGGCTTTAATGTCATTGTTCCACATTCAGTAGAATTACCTCCATCTGTGTTCACATGCCCAATTCTCAAGTGAAGTTCAGATTGTATGTTGGCAGAGAAGCCAGGCAATCTTTCAGACATGAATTTTAAGTTCTTAGAGAAACCCACAAGATAACTAAAAAATTCTAGGTTATATTCTCTATTGGTCTGCCTAAGAGAGGTGGTGGATACAGAAGCAGCAGCAGCACAGATTTTAGGGTCTGACAGCCTTGGATTGAATCCCAGTTCTACTGACTTCATTGTGAGTTATTTAATATTTTTGAATTTCAGTTTTCTTTAACAGGGGGTTATCACACATGTCTCATAGGCAGTTTGAACCAAGGTAACATGTACAGTACCTAGTAAATTAGTTTACTCTCTAGTACCACTTTCCAGTGGATACTGCTCAGATAAGTAACGTTTGCACACACTAAACCAGGGTTCCTTATCCTCAGCACTGTTGACATTTTGAACTCAGTAATTCTTTGTTTTGGGGGCTCTCCTATGCATCGTAGGCTGTTCAGTAATATTTCTGCCACTCTGCCCTCTAGATTCCCCAGTTGTGACAATCAAAAGTATCTCCATACATTGCCAGATATCCCTTGGGGAGCTAGAGCACCCCAGTTGATGGATGCCTGGGTGACCCCGTAGGTTAAGGATCTGCCTTGCACGTGCTCTCTCTCTCTCTCTCTCTCAGACAAATAAAGAAAATCTTTCAAAGCAAATCACCCTCTATTGAGAACCACTACACTAAATGAGGGCATCCCTTTGAATAGATTATGAGCTTCACTATGATAATAGCAAGTCCGTTCCAAGTGGGCATGTTCTCCAGGTTGTTTAGGCAATACCCTCGTAAAACAAAACCCTTTTTCTGTTTCTAAGAATTGGCACTTAGAGTTAATTCTTAGATGATAAATTTAATTAGAAAGTATTTCCAGACAGATTTCACTTTAAAAAGACTCTTAAGAGAGCCTATATTTCTGGCTTAAATTGGCATAAGGAAATATAAGTATACCATTCTTGGATAGTCATCACTTATAATGAAAGTATCATCCTCGTTTAGCAAAAGGCAAGATGCACTATCTGTGTGGTGGTTAGAACTGCTTCTGCAAACTGATATCCTACTTCTGCATTTTAATTTTAAACACCTTTTAAATATGGATGATTCTAACAATGATTTATCTTTTAATTTTGTCTGTCTTAGAAGGTAGTGATCAGGGTATTAATAAAAAGGAACACATTAAAAGAGTCATGGTGGTGTTGCTCTCCACCACTGGCACCACTAAATGTTGAGGTGCTGTTTCTGGTTTCATGTGAGTCTCTCGAGGGTAAGGTCACCTAGTTCGTCTAACTACTTCACAGTCCTTCACTTTGCCTGGAATGTGGTACGTCATGTGTGAATAAATGCCCTGTAATTGCTAATTTTAGAAGACTTGAATTACATTAGTATTCTGTTATGAGCCAGGCACTGTACTAGGTGTTTGTTTGTTTGTTTGTTTTTTTAAGATTTTATTTATTTATTTGACAGGCAGAGATCACAAGTAGGCAGAGAGGCAGGCAGAGAGAGAGGAAGGGAAGCAGGCTTCCTGCTGAGCAGAGAGCCCGATGCAGGGCTTGATCCCAAGGCCCTGGGATCATGACCTGAGCCGAAGACAGAGGCTTTAACCCACTGAGCCACCCAGGCGCCCCTGTACTAGGTGTTTTTACAAACTGTTCTTGTTATTGTTCTTCATACCTTTGATTCTCATGTGAGGTATTTTCATTCCTAACTTACATGTCACCCTGATGAGGCTCAGAGGCCTTGCCCACAGTTAACTAGTGGGGATGTGGTCAGATCAGGATTTTATCTCACATCTGATTATCTGCACAAGGATGCCCTGACTCTCACCAAAACTGAAATGTTTTCCTAGGACTGATGTTTTATCAGTCAGAGAGATAATGCTCTCTTGTATATGGCCATTACTGCTTTTTCATTCATTCAGGAAATATTTATGGAAAGCTTACAAATGCAATGTGTGGCAGACTCTGTAGGCCATACTATGCCATAGTCCTAGGAGTGAATGCAGTTTTCATAGTGATTTGGGTAGAATTTGGAGATGGCTTCCATTGTACTTTTCTTCATTTTCAGATCAGGAAAATTTATAGAGGTTAGATAAATATGAATATATGATTAGTGATCTTTGAATTTGGTATTGTAGTTAGCTTCAAAGGGAAATCTGCTTCCATCTGTGCTGGTTTTCATGAGTTACTAGGATCTCCAGTCATCTTCCAGTACATATGAAGAAATATTTGTAAAATGACCAAGTCATTGGTACTTTTGAAAGTAAAATGAAACTGACAGTTAAAGAGAGCTATAATTCCAGAAAGATGATGAGTCTCATTGAATCAAGGCTATGAACATGGTGTACAGCCTTCTTCAGTTTGGCATAGTACACGTTTAGGGGATAGGTTCTTTGTTAATACTTCAGGTTTCTTTTTTTCTCTTTAGTTTGAAATTCCCGAATGTGTCCTTTCCTCCCTATCACAGAATGCATAACAGGAAAGACCAATTGATGATGAGTGATTAGTGGAAAGAGAGTTTACAAAGAGATTTCTTCACTCATTTCCTCTTATACAGAATCATGATTACTCAGGAAGGCTGAACTCTGAGAAGGGAGGTCTGTTTGGGAGGAAACTGTCCAACTAGAGGAGGTGCTTATCTGCTGACCCACTCACTTCAAAGCAATTTATGACAACCAGTACAAATCACCCAGTGAAGATTGTTAACATTTGCACTTGCCTTGAAATGAGACTGTCAGCTCAGTTTCTAATTCTGCGCTCTCTTTAAAGCAACAGAATTTCTCCCTTCCTCCTCTTACCCTCCACGCAAAGAGAATCTTCACAGAACTCAAAACTTAGAACAGTTCAAAGCAGAGCTATTTTTGGTTAGAGTTCATCCTCCCTCATACTGAACAATCCCTGTTCCTTGCAGGTGGCAACAACCGGGGTTCTTAGACATTCTGTTTTAACACTGTCTGGAGCATTAATACTTCCTACAGGCTGATGGTATTTTAAACCAGTTTTGGGTTCACACAGTAGGAACTGTGTTAGATGTTCTATATTGAGATTTGTGGCAGATTTGGAAATGTAATCATAACAGCTTTCTTTTAAGACTTTGCCCTTTTTATCTCTGATATCAAAAGGACTCATCCTTTTCCTCCAGTTTTGTTGAGACATAATCAATAGACAACATTGTGTAAGTTTAAGGTGTACAACATGATGATTTGATACATGTGTATATTATGAAATGATGACCACAGTAAGATCAGTCAACACATCAGCACCTTATGTAATTATCTTTTGAATGTGTGTGTGGTGAGAACATTTAAGATCTATTTCTAAGTCTACCATACAGTATTTTTAACTATAACTATACATTAGATCCCCAGAACTTATTCATTTTTTTTTTTTAAGATTTTATTTGACAGATAGAGATCACAAGTAGGCAGAGAGGCAGGCAGAGAGAGAGAGGAGGAAGCAGGCTTCCTGCTAGCAGAGAGCCCGATGTGGGGCTGGATCCCAGGACCCTGGGATCACGACCCAAGCCAAAGGCAGAGGCTTTAACCCACTGAGCCACCCAGGTGACCCGACTTATTCATTTTATAACTGGAAGTTTGTACGCCTTGACTAACATCTCTCTGTTTCTGTGAGTTTGGCGTTTTCTTTTTTTTTTTTTAAAGATTTTATTTTTTTATTTATTTGTCAGAGAGAGAGACAGAGAGAGACAGAGAGGCAGGCAGAGGCAGAGGGAGAAGCAGGCTCCCTTCCGAGCAAGGAGCCTGATGCGAGACTCGATCCCAAGACTCTGGGATCATGACCTGAGCCGAAGGCAGCCGCTTAACCAACTGAGCCACCCAGGCGTCCCAAGTTTGGCGTTTTCTGATACCACACATAAATGAGGTCACACAGTATCTGTCTTTCTCTACCTGAATGATTTCTTTTGCACAATGCCCTGCAGGTCTGTCCATGTTGTTGGAAATAGCAGGATTTCCTTCTTTTTTATAGCTGAATGGTATTTCACTGTGTATTTGTACTACAGGACTCATCCTTTTAAAGGGAGAGTCCTGTGAAAGCAAAGCAAAGAGAGCAGTGGTAAGAAATTGGGAACATGATGAGTATGTGTTAAAGAGCCAGAACACAACAGCCAGAAGAGAAGAGGCTTGTGACTCTCACAAGGCACTGAGAGGTTTAACAGCTTGACCAAAGTCACATGGCCGGTCAGTGGTTCAGCCAGAATTTAGACTTCAGACCTTTTAGATTCACAGTCAGTGTTCTTATGCTACCTATTTGAATTATATCTTTTTTTTAAAGATTTTATTTATTTGACAGAGAGAGAGAGATCACAAGTAGAGAGGCAGGCAGAGGGAGGGAGAAGCAGGCTCCCCTCTCCACCAAGCAGAGAGCCCGATGCGGGGCTCGATCCCAAGACCCTGAGACCATGACCTGAGCCGAAGGCAGAGGCTTAACCCACTGAGCCACCCAAGTGCCCCTGTTTGAATTATATCTTAAAAAATTTATTCGAGGGACGCCTGGGTGGCTCAGTTGGATAAGCAGCTGCCTTCCGCTCAGGTCATGATCCCAGCGTCCTGGGATCGAGTCCCACATCGGGCTCCTTGCTCGGCAGGGAGCCTGCTTCCTCCTCTCTCTCTGCCTGCCACTCTGTCTGCCTGTGCTCGCTCCTGTGCTCTCTAATAAAAAAAAAAAAAAAATTTATTCGAGGGGGCACCTGGATGGCTTGGTCGGTTAAGCACCCAACTCTTGGTTTCCACTCAGGTCATGATCTCAGGATTGTGGGTTTGAGCCCCATTTCATTTCAGGCTCCATGCTCAGTGGGGAGTCTGCTTGGAATTCTCTTCCTTTCCCTTTGACCCTCCCCTGCAGGCACTCTCTAAGTAAGTAAATAAATCTTAAAAAAAAAAAGACAAATTACAACCAATCCTAATTTTTTCTACCTTCTGCTAGCAAATACAGTATATATGCTAACTGCTGGACTCATTTTGGTTTTGTTTTAAACAACATACATCTTTTTCTTTCATTAAATACAAACTAAAAGTTTAGTTTTTCTTTTTTTAAGGTTTTTTTTGGTTTTGGGTTTTTTTTTGGTGTTTTTTTTTGTTTTGTTTTTTGTTTTTGACAGACACAGATCACAAATAGGCAGAGAGGCAGGCAGAGAGACAAGGGGAAGCAGGCTCCCTGCTGAGCAGAGAGCCCGATGCGGGGCTCGATTCCTGAAGGCAGAGGCTTAACCCACTGAGCCACCCAGATGCCCCAAGTTTTTCTTTTTTAATTAAACTTTGTTTTAATGGGTCACCAAATTCTGTGATAGATATTTTTGGTCAAGTTGTTTCCATTAAAAAGTACTTATTTTTAAAACTATAATAAAACTGTTATGCATGCGTGCACTCACACACACACACACACACACACACACACAAATAATGCACAAAACACTCGCCTTTCCTTCTGAAGATGTTGTGATACCTTTTTTTATTATTTCATTTATACATCATTAGTTGGCTGGCATATATACATCCTTAGTTTTTGATGTAGTGTTCATCTGTTCATTAATGATGCATTGTTATCCTTAATCAGTCTTTTACTCATAAAAGTTAGTGACCAGTTGACACACACATTTCTGAGCCTGGTCTTTCACTACTGATTAAGACTTGGGTGGGTGGTAAACAATTTACCATGTCCAACTAAATCAATGGGGTTGGTTCTGAGTCTTTATATTTAATTTTTTTAATTACTACTAGAAGCTAAACATCAGATTTCATATATATATGTGATATACATCCAATAAGGGAACATATCTACTTCATAAATAACTAATGCTTGGGGTTGTACAGTGCATTATGATAAGACTGGGTTAATATAGCATATCAATGTATTATCATCTGTAGCTTTCAAAAACAGATTCATTAAATGTATTAATTAAATACTCATTTGAATTTCAAAATGAAGTAAGCCTTTTTCTGGCACAAAATCTCCTTTGGCTGGTCTGCCAATTAAGTTGGTAATGTTCAATAAGTTGAGCAAAGCTGCAGCTGATTTCTACGATTGAGCAAATTGAGTTGACTACTGATATATCATTAAAAATGGATGTTGAGGGGCGCCTGGGTGGCTCAGTGGGTTAAAGCCTCTGCCTTCTGCCAGGTCATGATCCCAGGGTCCTGAGATCGAGCCCCGAATGGGGCTCTCTGCTCAGCAGGGAACCTGCTTCCCTTCCTCTCTCTCTGCCTGCCTCTCTGCCTACTTGTGACGTCTATCTGCCAAATAAATAAATAAAATCTTTTAAGAAAAATGGATGTTGAGGGACGTTTGGGTGGCTCAGTGATTAAGCGTCTGCCTTTGGCTCAGGTCATGATCCCAGGGTCCTGGGATCCGTCCTGAGTCAGGCTCCTTGCTTATTAGCATGGAGCCTGCTTCTCCCTCTGCCTGCCACTCCTGCTGCTTGTGCTATCCCCCCGACCCCTGACAAATAAATAAATCTTTAAAAATGAAAAAAAATGGATTTTGACAGTCAAACAGCATGTAATACATTTAACATATAACTTGCAAGGAGCTCAAAGATTCAAAGGGAGACATAATTCTCATGACTTATGTGAAGAGGGTAAAAGCGGCCCCCAAAATAGAAATTAATGTTGAACCCTGACTCTTCCAATGGTAAATCATATTTATCCTTGGATACATGCAATAATTGTGAAGGGAAGAGGAGCCTTGCTCATCTCATTAAGATAGGCTTTTCAAGTAAACAAATAGTGGAAAGTAAAATTTAACATTTTGACATACTCATGTTTTGACCATTTATGTATTAGTAATCATTGTAATGATAACTTAATTCAGAAGAAAAAGAATGTTTTCGAGCATTATGGGTTCAGAAAATAAAACAAATTTTAAAGTTTCATTATACACATTTTAGTTGCCAAGAAGTATGGTAGGGTGATCTGTTAAAGACTTTAGTATAGGGTTTAGGAAAAAAAATAAAACTTTGGGGGAGTGAAATGGAAATAGTTCAAGGAGAAAAGTGGAGGATACAAATTTTTCCAACTGTTAAAATAGAATACTTTTTTTTTTTTAAGATTTTATTTATTTATTTGACAGAGATCACAAGCAGGCAGCGAGGCAGGCAGAGAGAGAGAGAGGAAGGGAAGCAAGCTACCTGCCGAGCAGAGAGCCCGATTCGGGGCTCGATCCCAGGACCCTGGGATCATGACCTGAGCCGAAGGCAGCGGCTTTAACCCACTGAGCCACCCAGGTGCCCCAGAATACTTTTTTTTTTTAATGGATTTTGGCCTCATTTTGAAATGTGTCAATCTGAAATATACTAGAGTATCTACTCTTCGGAAATATTTAAGCTTATGGTACAACATTTCAGATACCAACCTGAAAAAAAGTGGGACAGGGTTTGTGTGTATATGCCTATTTTCTGGAGAGAGGGGTCTCCAGCTCTCATTAGACTCTTCAAGATGAGTCTGCAAGCCAGAGAAGACTTAGCATTGGTGAGGGAGGTCACTTGTACTCTGGAGCCATTGTACCAGGTCTCACTTCAGTTGTTTGGTGTATCTTTAGGTAAGGTACAAAAGTACATCTGCTTTTTAAAATCTCAGTAGAATTATAAATTCTTAGGGCAGAGCTCTTAGCTCAAAAACATCTTTCCTATATGTCTCCATGGAATAATTATATTCATCCTGTGATTGTTTCATCTGTACAAGTTGATGGTACTTTCTATTTCAGTTTGAAGGAAGGAAGTACTGTGAACATGACTTTCAGATGCTCTTTGCTCCCTGCTGTCATCAGTGCGGTAAGTCTTACTGCTGAATGGCAAAGTAAAAAGTGAGTCTCAGAATTATGCCTAGTGGTGAAAATTGTGTTTGGTGCTCATTAAAAATAGCATCCAGGTAACTTATTAGTCCTTTCCCTTAATAACATATAACAAGCTGGAAGAATATCACAGCCCAAAGAGAAATTATTTTTAAGGACATCCACTGTAAAGTTGTTTGAGGACCGATTGAAACTTTTATCAGATAATCTTTTGGAATGTTCTTGTTCCCTGTTAATTCATCCTTTACCTGCTCAGTTTAGGGGTTGCCAGGAGAGAGGCAGGGAAGACATTGAAAGAATGCTCAGATGCTTAAGGGTTGCTGTGTGTTACACAAGTGTTTCACTCGCTTGCATTTTAACCACCTCACTGGTTGCTAATGCTTCTACTTAGAAGATCTCCAGAGACTGGAAAAACTGAGTAGAATGTTCTAAAGTTTAGGGAAAGAAGAAATTAAATACAGGTTTCAAGAAAATGTGCTGTGGATTTAGGTTTTCTATGTCAGTGATGACCAGAAATAAACAAAAGGCCTTTAGGAGAGCCCAGTATATCATTGGGAAAAGGAAAACCACGATCAGAGATGTGATAAGACAACCTGAAAATATGACTACAGAATCAAAACCAAGGACTCAGATGAAACAAGAGTTTCTTCTTCATGCAGTGCTTACTGTGGTCAACACATACATAGAAAGTCCCTAGTTGTAGAGAACGATTTAAACATTTTTTTCTTCGTGTCTTTTGCCTTACTACTTTCCATAATAGGATGCACACTGGACGTCCTTTGTGTGTTACTTTCCCACAGGTGAATTCATCATTGGCCGAGTGATCAAAGCCATGAATAACAGCTGGCATCCTGAGTGCTTCCGCTGTGACCTCTGTGAGGAAGTTCTGGCAGATATTGGCTTTGTCAAGAATGCTGGGAGGTAGGAGTGTTCCATCCTTGTTAGGTGTGGGTGGAGAAGGAACTGCTACAAGGTCATGCCTGTTTTCCCTGATGAGGCGGTTCTTTAGGGCACTGAGTTGAAGGTACAGGGGACTCAAGACTGCAGTGTATTGGTTCATCTGGTATCTGTTAGAAGAGGATCTTAGACTGCATGTGGCCCTGGGCCAAAAGAGGGGGGAATCGGTACTTCAGCTGGAGTTTCTTAAAGATCAGTTGGGTTACCTGGGTTGGAATAAATCAATTTTCATGTAAAAAGTAGTGGCTTGATTCTGCTCTGGTAAGCCAGGAGTAATTTTTTAAAAAATGATTTCTTTAACTTCTTTTCAGAAATATGAGGAGCATATTTCTAATTATTAGAAAGAACCTCAGATTTTCTATTGAAGTTTCTAAAAAAGTTTTCGGCTCTATTTAGACATCTGTGTCGTCCCTGTCATAATCGTGAGAAAGCCAGAGGCCTTGGAAAATACATCTGCCAAAAGTGCCATGCCATCATCGATGAGCAGCCGCTGATATTCAAGAATGACCCATACCATCCAGACCATTTCAACTGTGCCAACTGCGGGTATTGCCATCCCCTCCCTTTTGATTGCACAGATAGTGGAAATAAAATAAAAGATCACATTTTTCTATATCTCTGTTACTCTGGCATACCAGATTGCTTTTCTCCAACATGTAACCTAGAAAATTTAAAACCTGTAAGAAGTCAAGAGAATAATAAAAAGAATACCCATCGTAGAATTTCACCACTTTACATTTTACCACTTTTGAGTGTGTACAGTGCACACTCACCCTGTGTGTGTATGTGTGTACATATGTACATTTGCACATACCTCTAAATATTCAGTCAATAGTAAAATATCCTCAGTTGTTCCCAGAACTGTTTTTGATCACTGATTTTTCAATACAGGATCAAAAAAGAAAAAAAAACTTTAAAAAGTCTTCTGTTTGTACATATTTAACTTTTACAGTTGTAATAATTAGGGTGTTATCTTAAAATATCTTGAACTACATTTATTTAATTTTGCTTTATTTACTTCTAAAGGGATTTTTTTTTTTTTCAGAAACTCATGATAAATTATTAGACTGCGGTTTTCTAAATTTGCTATATAGAGGCGCCTGGGTGGCTCAGTGGGTTAAAGCCTCTGCCTTCGGCTCAGGTCATGATCCCAGGGTCCTGGGATCGAGCCCCGCATTGGGCTCTCTACTCAACGGGGAGCCTGCCTCCCCCTCTCTCTCTGCCTGCCTTGGCCTACTTGTGATCTCTGTCTGTCATATAAATAAATAAAATCTTTTAAAAAATTTAATGGGGAAAGTTACTTTAATCAATATGACCGTACATGCTAAATTATTGTGGGGTGGGAGAGATAAGAGAAGCTAAAGATCAAGAATACAGCTTTGTGCTATAAGTACAGCCACCTCATCTTTTTCTGTGATTATCAGTTTGTATCTTATCTCATTTTCTTGCCTATTCCACTTTGTGGAATTTTTCTCTGTTCGTTTGTCATTAGCACTTCTGAAGAATTACTTAAGACAGATGAAATGTAAACAAGTCCATTTGGCTAATTGGGGCCACCTCTGGCTAAATATTTATTGATGCAGGAGACTGGAAATAATACTGAACTAAAGCATTTGGGGGAGGAAAGTTCTGGGCATTTCATCTGTTTATTTTCTATTAACCTATAACTCTTAATAGCTTGTGACAGTTTAATTGTTAGTAAATGGAACTAGTCTTTAACTTTAGACCTCAGTTATTTTGGAAAGATAACATCACCATCCTAGGCATTGTGATGGATCTCTTCTAGCTTTTTAAGGAAAACAAAGGGATTGTAATGTGATAATAGAAAAAGAAGTGATAAATATGATCAGTGTGATCTAACTTATTTGTATATTTTATCATTATGGAATGATGTTGATGTTTTTTTCTTAAAGATTTTATTTATTTATTTGACAGAGATCACAGGTAGGCAGAGAGAGAGGAAGGGAAGCAGGCTCCCTGCTGAGCAGAGAGCCCAATGCGATGCGGGGCTCGATCCCAGGACCCTGGGATCATGACCCAAGCCGAAGGAAGAGGCTTTAACCCACTGAGCCATCCAGGCACCCCGATATTGATGTTTTGATAGGAATCTGAAACCCCTTCAGGCTTATTAATTTAGGATACTATGAGCAACAGTAAGAGGGGAAAAAGGGTTACAGGGATTGTTACAGTGAAATCTCCAAAAATCTGCTAAAAAGTGTGTTAGCCACATAGGTTGTCTGATTGTTCTCCCTCATCAGTAGAGTTCAGTGCTGTGCCTTTCTTATGGACAGGAAGGAGCTGACTGCTGATGCCCGGGAGCTGAAAGGGGAGCTGTACTGCCTGCCGTGCCATGATAAGATGGGGGTCCCCATCTGTGGAGCTTGTCGGCGGCCCATCGAAGGGCGAGTGGTGAATGCCATGGGCAAGCAGTGGCATGTGGAGGTGAGTCAGTTGTGAAGTGTAACCAGTACTTTTCATTCAGATGTGCTGGGAAGAGGAGATTCTAAAGATTAAATATGGACATTTTCAAGACAAATGACTGTAAAAATTAAGAATATAGAATATACACTGCTTTTGTGATCTCTTGGTAATGACACAGGATGTGCTCTTTTGTTCTTAAATCCTTCTTGAAGCTGGAAGTGTCATGGTCCATATGTAGCAGCAGCCCCTCCCTTATAAATGCTACTCACATGTTGACCTCTTTTCTCATTCTGTGTTGTTTAAATAGGCTGTGTCATAAAGTAACCTTTCAGAAGCTCAAGACACCTGAATTAAGTAAGACTGAACGTGTCACAGGGTTAGCCCTACCTCAAACTTCATGTATCTAGTTTAATTTTGGAGTTTTACTTCATTAAATAATAAAATAGCGCAATTCAAAAATGACCTCTAGCAATTTTTTTCAGCATTTTGTTTGTGCAAAGTGTGAAAAGCCATTTCTTGGACATCGTCATTATGAAAGGAAGGGCCTGGCGTACTGTGAAACCCACTATAACCAGGTATTTATTGTCCTCATTGGATACTACAGATACTTAGATGAATTTGAGCTTAATATTCTAATTACAAGGAAATCTCTTGGAAAATATACATTGGACTATAGAGATCTCTTTTTAACTTATTTGGGAAATAATTTCAGACTCACAGAAAGTTTTTGAAATAAAAATAGGAAGAATACCTATGTACCTTTTCATCATTTACATGTGTTTCTTTCTGTGAAAACATGCCCTTAATAAATTCACATATCGTTATATGCAAATGTATGTATTTGTATATATGCACCTATTCTTTCTGAAGCATTTGATGCTAAGTTAGTTCATCATGGTCCTTTGCCCCTACGTACTTCAATTTATATTTCCCAAGACTATGGAGTACTCTTACATAATCATAGTTAATCAGTATTGATATAATACTTTAATACTTCAGTGTATGTATTCCAATTTTGTCACTTCTACTTGTAATGTCCTTGTATCATTTTTTTCCACTCCAGTACTGGACCTATCTAGGGTTGTCATTTTTCTTTAGCCTCCTTAAATCTGGAACATTTCTAAAGCCTTTCTTTGTTTTTGATAATAATGAAAAGTAAATTAATTTATTTTCACTGTAAAAAGGAAAAACTAGTCCATGTACTTTACTAATTTTTGCTAGTAATGAATGGTAAATTCTGGATCTAGGTAGTCAACTGTCTGTTTTAAGTGGTAGAAAGAACTGAAATTATATTAAGTGTTTGGTGTTCTAAAACTTAGTTCTAACATATCTTGAATTTTTACCACTTTTTTTTTTCACTTTCAGCTATTTGGTGATGTTTGTTTCCATTGCAACCGTGTTATAGAAGGTGATGGTAGGTATCTGTAGGAATTTTATATGCCATCGTTTTGACACAAGAACACTTAGGTAATGTGAAAATTGAAAGAGTTCAATGACTTACATTGCTCGGAATATGATCATTATCAGTTACTTTTTTTTCCTTTGGCATATTTTGCAAGTAATCCATAGCAGGAATGCTAATATCCTAAGAGATGGATTTGTTACTCCTTTATGATAATACTTTAGGGCATTGCCACAGGGTTGTTACGGTAGATATTGTGGGAACATTCATGGCCAACCTTGAGATCTGTTTCTATTTCCATCCCCTGGAATTATGTAACTTGGAGGTTGTAGAGCAGTATTTATTAGGAACAACTCAATCTGCCATGGTAGTCAGCAAGAGTCACTTTAACCCTGCAGATGCTAAAACCTGACAGTTTTCTGTAGACATTACTCGGCTTACCAGCCTTGTATTGTGGTAATTAGGCAGGGCTGATTAACTGGGACAGAAAGGAAGCAGCTGTGTTTGCTAATAGTCGCCAGCACAATTCTGCTGGAAACTTCCTGGCAAAGTTTAAACATTCCTGTTTTCAGCATGCTTTGTGGTTCTCGTCAGAGAACCCGACTCGGGAAATACTTTGCAATACACGGCCCATGATGGAGTTTGCAAAAGGAGTAGTTCAGAAGAGCAATCTTCAGCGCCATAGAAAGTAAAACTTAACTCCCTCCTCCATATTTGTCAGGCGGGTGAAGCTGGGAAGGAAAGGGAAGTGTGCTTCTTTTTGTCGATTTCCACAGGCAAATAAGTTTGTGTCTGGATTTTATTATTTTTTTAAAGATTTTATTTATTTATTTGACAGAGAGAAATCACAAGTAGGCAGAGAGGCAGGCAGAGAGAGAGAGGAGGAAGCAGGCTCCCTGCCAAGCAGAGAGCCCGATGCGGGACTCGATCCCAGGACTCTGAGATCATGACCTGAGCCGAAAGCAGAGGCTTAACCCACTGAGCCACCCAGGTGCCCTAGTGTCTGGATTTTAAAACATTACTTATCTAGTCCCTATTTCTTTGTTGGGCCAGTGGCAGTAGGCACGGAAAGGTACAGCAAATGTGCTTGCAGGCAGGCCCTGTGCCAGAAACGCTCATTTGAGTGATGTAGTGCATGTTAAATGTACGCGCCAACATCCACGGGAGTGAGAGGACAAGCTTTAGTGGGAAGACATGGTACATATCGTTGATAGGTCTCACAGAATACTCAAAGAAGAAAAATTTTCACTATAAATAAAGACTGAAAAAGCCACTGTTAATCTTCCCTAAGGTGAACCAGCTTATAGTCATGGAAGACATAAGGGCTCAGTTTTTCTAGTAATGTGAAAAAATAGCCTTTAATTAATTAATTAATTAAATTGATCGGTTCGGTAAACATTAACAGCACTGAGATTTTTAGTCATACGATACTTTTGCAAGAAAACCTCTTGAGAACCTCTTCTGGGAAGCCACCTTAGCTCTGTCAGAGTTGAAAATGTCAGTTCCACTTTCCATACCAATGTGTGTGACCCGATCTCTTTCTTCTTTCTCTAGTGGTCTCTGCTCTTAATAAGGCCTGGTGTGTGAACTGCTTTGCCTGTTCTACCTGCAACACTAAATTAACACTCAAGTAAGTCTATAGTTTAGTCCAGTGTGAATCCTAAGACTGAAAATGTTGGGGTAACATTTTATAAAATACGGAGTTTTAAAAAAGAATTGATTCCTTATTCTTTGTCTAGGCCTTCCAAAAGTAAAGGTTCTTCCTTTAATTGTTTTGTGTTCTTTCTTCTATTCCTTCTTTGTCCTGTTCAAAGGGATAAGTTTGTTGAAATTGATCTAAAACCAGTCTGCAAACACTGTTACGAAAAAATGCCAGAAGAATTTAAGAGGCGACTTGCCAAACGGGAGAGAGAAGCAAAGGATAAGGACAAGCAGAAAAAGAAAAAGCCAGTCTGTTTGTAAACTTTTCTGTCCCTTCTATCATCATTTTCACTGCTTTCTTCTTTGGTTAGTCCTTTAGAGTATGTTTTATTCTATTTTGGTCTTTCGCTTTTTTGTTTCTTTTGGCATATATTTGTAGCTGTCAGAGCTTGAAATACAAGTACTTGACCCGTGTAGATCCGGTTCTTTTGTCTAATTATTAAAATTATTAAAGCTTACATTACTAAAATCCCCACCTAATACCAGCTTATACTTCACTTATTTCCCTTAATCTGCTGACTCCCTCATCTCTTTGTTCATATCACAATGTGGTATAGATTGATTTTTTCCAGAAATGGATACAAAGAGAAGAATTCCAATCTCTATTTAGTAGATA
>RCUC01128955.1:0-19564 GCA_003697995.1 Taxidea taxus jeffersonii | reverse complement strand
ATGGCATGGCCTCTCTTCTTGGGAACTCTGAGCCATACACCATCTTTTCAATGGCAGTCATTGGATTGGTTGGTTTCACCATATTTGAATAATAATAAAACCTACACTTTAAAAGAGTCACATCCCCAACAAATGCCACAGATCCCTGTGCTCCTCTAAAAGCTGAAGGTGACCCAAACCTGCATGCGTTAAAGAGGTTCTAGCACAAATGTGCAAAGAAATGGCCTGGAGAGGGAGACATGGGCTTCAAAGTCTAATTCTGGGGGCGGGGGCTGAGGTTGCCTCATGCCCCTTCTGCTGTGGAACTGGGTGGTTTCTGCACCTCTCTGGGCTTCAGGCCCCTCATCTGCAAAAGAGGAGGATCAACTGGGTTTCAACTAAAAATCTTGGAAAAGATACCTCAAAAGTTTGTATCATGCAATAAACATTGGAAACAGTGATTGTTGCTGGTAACATAATTCTTCTTTAATAATTGGCTACCCACATTTTTTTAACCAGAAGGTCAAATATTATCTGAATAAAGATTGCCATTTCCCCCTTTTCCTTAACTATTCTCTTAAACATTTGACTTGCATGTGGTCATTTAAATGTATAGACTCCATTAATCATTAAGACTTTAAAACCTTTGGGTTAGAATTTGACTGACACCTCAAACGGTGTTTTCCTAACTTGAAAGGTAGGGCATCCAAGAACGCCTTCGTGGACAGACCCCAGCTTGAGAAGCACAGCATTAAAAATTAAGCACTGTCCACAGGGGTGATTGCTTCATGCTGACAGAATCAAAAAGCCAACAAATAGGGGCCCAACACAAATGGGGGCCCTCAAACATCCCAGTAATGCATGAAGCTATTACCCAAATGATCCACATTATGAACATCGATACGTAGAGGTAGATGGAAACTATAGGAAGGAGAAAACCTTCTCCAAGAGAGATCCCCAGGGATAGTTATTAAGTAGTTTTAAAGTAATCCGAATCATCTTGAAAATTTCAAAAACAAACAAACAAAAACAAAACACAAAAAGCAAAAAACTAACCCAAGGTGAAACCTCTGCAAATAGACAGTTTTCTTCTGGTTGCACAAACTTTTATTAAATCAGCTTTCTGAGCTAAAGAATTTATCCAACCTCTACCTGATAAACCTCAAATCTCCAGTGTGACAAGTGGCTATATCAATAGGAGGAAAGGATTTGCTCATCCCCCACTGACACCAGCGTTCCCAGCTTCATGGG
The DNA here is from genome assembly GCA_003697995.1 of Taxidea taxus jeffersonii. Taxonomy (NCBI): domain Eukaryota; kingdom Metazoa; phylum Chordata; class Mammalia; order Carnivora; family Mustelidae; genus Taxidea; species Taxidea taxus. The sequence continues at coordinate 18,334 of RCUC01128955.1, read as the reverse complement.
TATGAGACCCGGGTGCTCACCCTAGCCTGTGCTCAAAGGCCTCCACACTTGACTTAATTCTCTGATGTCTTGAAAATTTTACACTATTTGAACAATGTGCTGCATTTTCATTTTGCATCAGGCCCCTCAAACTAAGTAACCAATCCTGTTCACCCCCATTCACTGCCCAAGGGATAAAGGGTACAACCCAGGCCAAGACCCGCCCTGGGAGGTTGCGTTGGGAACCGTGAAGGGCCATCAAGGCACAGTGACAGGAGGCTGGCTATTCAGAGAACCCCCTTCTGGTAGAAATAAAATGAGCAAATTTAAAACCATCAAAAATTTAGCACTACCCTACCAGCTGGCTGTTCTCTCTTGTTTATCTTGGCATCTGATTCTTTATTTGGTAGCAAATTAATCTGGGTAGTGATCCCTATCATAAGTCTTCTGAGTGGTTGAAAGGGCTGATTTTATTACAAGAGGCTAATTCTTGGATGCCTGCAGCCTGTTGGAAGATACAGAGCAGGCAGAGCAAAGCCTTCTGTTCTTTACAAGGTCAGTGGTCCAGAGAACTAATGTCTTGTATCTCAACAAACAGCATGGGTGATTCCAGCTCCAGGCCCTTTCTCTTTGTCATTGCATCGGAAATAGCAAACGGGATCATGCCTGTAATCATTGATCAGACAGGGAAAAAGCACAGAGGTAACCTTTGCTCTTAGCACCTCCCCATCTCTTTCTAGGGTCTCTGTTTCTTCACTGTGAGATGCTTCTAATCCCCAGGGCGGGGTTTGCTCAGATAGTGCTGTTGGCTCTCTGATGCTCCCTCCCTCAGTGCATTGCCTGACTGCCCTGCCAGCCTCCCACTTGCCAAGCCCTGCAGCAGCCTCTAACCTCAGGTCTCCACCCTCAGCCCCTCTTCCCTGGAAAACAGTATGCAAGTAAGACAGCCCAGGACAGAGGACATGGCAATGGGGAATGCTTGCACTTCACAAGACGAGACTCTAGGATATGGAATCCCCAGGCACTGCTCCAGACTTGGGGGTTCTAGGAGTACTTCCATTCGTGACAAGGACATAATGGGAGTAAGATGGGCCGGGAGAAAGACTGTCGAGATCTACTTAAAACAATATTATATTTTGTTTAAATGTTTGAAAACATATGTTATCCGCGGGGTTGGCCGGGGGGGGGTGGTTTCTTGCGCTGAGACTGATCCAATACATCTCCATGCACACCTTTCGCCAGCAACAGAGAGAAACTGGTGGGTCTCCAGGGGTGTGGCCTGGTTTCCTAAAGATCTCAGTAGCATTGGTGTATTTGCTCCTGTGGTTTCTTATTTGAAGTAAAAATAAGAAAATTAAAACTCTTCAGGAAGCTAGGCCATTAGAAACACCAAGGAATAAAAGTTATTCCTGATCAAGCATTAAAGGGGATCAGCATTAAACTAGAGTTTAGACAGTCTGGACAAACTGAGAGATTTGGAAATGGGCAGAAGGACGGCTGAGTATCCTGTCCAGTGAACTCATCTGGACTGTCTCCGTCTTTCCTTGTCCTTGAGCTCCCTTACTGCCCCTAAGTCACAGAATGCTGCCTGTCATGCGGTTGATTTCACCCATAAAACTCAAATGAACTGTGTCCAGTGGAAATGCATTTTATGTTTTCTCTAGGAATATTAACCCATTTTGCTTTTATTTGTAAATTCACTTTAGCATTTCTGATTGCTTGTGTGTGTGTGTTGAATTCTTGTTTGAACCCACTGTGGCACTTTGGTGGCTCCCTCATTAGTCCATGAGCTAAATCTTTAGCACACATTCATTTTAATATTATATGAGAATCATTATTTTATCCTTTTAAAAAATTCTTCTTGTAACCAGATTCCCACTCTGTAATCTCAGTCGGTTGTGACAAAGGCTCAGTTTCTTTTAAAGCTGGTGTGGAATTGTTCAAATTTATCTGGACCATGTGTCCTTAGAGTTCAAAGTCCTTCTGCAGGAGAAGTTCTCCAGGTGCATCAGCAGCCAAAGACCCTAAATTTCTGCATCTGCAGCCAAAGAGTGAGCATTTCACAGTTGTTTTTATGTGTTTTTTTGTTTTATGTTTGCTTTTATTTTGTTTTTGGAGGATAACCTTCACTGGATGGAAAAAAACCCCACCTGTTTTCTCTTTACTTCCAGTTTTTATGAGGAATGATACTGAATTTTATTGCCTTTTCAGTATTTGTAGTAATATGGTGTTTCTACATGACTTTTTTCATGTGGTGAGTTGCATTAATGGAATTTTCTGGGGTCAACGCAGGCTTCATTCCTGGTTATAACTGATTTTTAATATTCAATTTACTAAGGTCTTATTTAGGATTTTCACATATACTTATAAGGAGAGATTAATTTTTTTTTATCTGTGAAGTGTTGGTGTCTAGGTTATACTAAACTCACAGAATGAGTTGAGGACTTCCAATTTTTTTCCAGGTTTGAATGAGTTTGCATATATAGTTTTAATAATAAGTGGTTTATTCAGATCTTCTGCTTATTCCTGAGTCAATTTTGGTAAATTATAATTGTTAGAAAATAATCTAAGATTCAAAATTATTGGTATCATATTCTCTACTAATATTAAAAATATATTGATTATATCCTATACTTATACGTTCTTTTTCATTCTTAATATTGTTTCTTTATGTCCTCTCTTTTTTTTTCCAGGATAATCTCACTCAGAGTTTGTCTGGTTTTTAGCCTTTTCGGAAAACCAGCTTTCAGTTTTCTTGATCTTTCATCTTCTTTATTTTTGTCTTCTTTCATTAATCTGATGTTGTCTTTTTGTCTCTTGTTCATAATATAGACTATAAGAGAGCAGCTCTGTGCTCCTTAAAATGTTTTCTTTTCTTTTTTTTAAGATTTTATTTATTTATTTGTCAGAGAGAGAGTGGGAGCGAGCACAGGCAGACAGAGTGGCAGGCAGAGGCAGAGGGAGAAGCAGGCTCCCCGCTGAGCAAGAAGCCCGATGCGGGACTCAATCCCAGGACGCCGGGATCATGACCCGAGCAGAAGGCAGCCGCTTAACCAGCTGAGCCACCCAGGCGTCCCCTTAAAATGTTTTCTACTTGAAAAACTTCATTATGCAAATGTAACACAAGCTCAAGGTCAACAAATATTTCAAAAAGGATTCTTGCCATTTTGATTGATATTCAAGTACAGTTTGATGGAAATTTTACATTCAGCCAGTGGTGATTTCAACAGGGCATGGATTACATTGGAAATGTCATTTATAACAAGATAAATAGTAAAGGCAGGGAGTACTAGATGAAACCATGAACAAATATTCATTCTGACAATATAAACACTTGTTTCAAATTCATTTATTCAATATTCATACCAGAAGCATTTATGGAGTACTGTCAGGTTATTGGCAGTCCACTTCCCTGCCCTCCTCAAGTCTGCCTTGTAGTAAAGGAAACAAACAATAAATAAGAAAATTTAAAAATGTGTAATGCAATTTCAGATAGACTTGGGTGTTATGAAGAAAATAAGTCAGGATCAAAGGATAAGGGATAAGTTGTTTTACATTCTCTCCTAATGTTGAAAGATATCTAGTAATGAATTTACTTTTATATGTTTTATGGACTTTGTAAGTCATGTCTAGGCAGAATCAATGAATATAGTGGTGGAGAAGGCAGTTGGAATCATTAATAAGTTCTATGAATTTTTGTCAATGTCCATACCACCCTGAATGTTTCTGATCTCATCTGATCTCAGAAGTTCTATGAATTTTTATAGACTAGGTTAACTGGATGAAACCCATAGACTTCTCCACTTGAGGTTTGGACAAGAAAACATAACAAACATTAAAGAGCAGACTACTTTATCCACTCTGTGAAATATGTTGGGAATTTCAGCTAAACACCTGGAGATCTTAAAAGATTATATTTGGGGATGCCTGGGTGGCTCAGTTGGTTAACTGGCTGCCTTCGGCTCAGGTCATGATCCCGGCGTCCTGGGATCGAGTCCCACATCGGGCTCCTTGCTCGGCAGGGAGCCTGCTTCTCCCTCTGCCTCTGCCTGCCACTCTGTCTGCCTGTGCTCGCTCTCTCTCTCTAACAAATAAATAAATAAAATCTTTAAAAAAAAAAAAAAGATTATATTTGTCAAAGGCACTGTAAATTGAGTAATGCCTAATCATTCTACTTGCATTTTCATTTGGAGATGCTACAGAAGAGCAGCATCTTTTGGCCATGGTGACTTCTGCTTAAATTTGTCCTAGAGGTCCCAGCCCACATTTACCAGACACAGTCCAGGTTTATCCACCTATCCCATCTCTTCCTTAATCTCCTTTCTTCTGTGCTCTCTTCTGATTCTGCCACAAAGATTTTCTGTAGGCAGTGGTAGGGTTGATGGATGTGCAAATTAAAGAAATAATACACAAAATATACCCCTCTACTTAAATTTTCTCCCTTTGAATATGAACACAAGGATATGTGTTCATGGTTTCAAAATATATTTTTCCTAATTCTCCACTTTTTCTTGAGGGAGGTCTGGATATGAAACCAGATTTCCACTGATAAAATGAAGTTGGGGACATAAGTTATTATTGGTTAATTTAGTTAAATAAATGAAACCAGGTTTTCTAAAATTATGTAGGGAGTTTAAGAAAAGTTTCCTTGTGACTAGATTGTCCGGGTAGTTGTCCCAATTATTTCAGAAACTGTGACTGTAAATGTCCAGGCCTTTTGAGCTATAGTCACTTCTCTGTGATCACAACTCAAATTTAGTAACAGGAAAACCAAACTGACATCCATATTGGAAGTGAAGAAAGAGAGTCACAGTTTCAGGAATCATATATTTTTATTTGAGTTACAAATTTTAGCAACTATATTGAACTCAAAGAACTACAGGAATTCCTTCTCTAAAGCACCTAAGCGGATGAAATGCAAAGAAGAAAAAGACTAAAAATTAGGAGAGAAGCCTAAACTTTCCAATAAAATATTGCCTCTTCTTCCATAAGTCATATGATATCTGTATCTCTCAGTTTAAAAGAATAAGTGGATGGATGGATGGATGGATGGATGGATGGATGGATGGATGGATGATGGATGATAGATGGATGATGGATGGAGGCATGGATGGATGGATGGTGGATGGATGCATGGATGGATGATGGATGGGTGGATGGATGGATGGACTAAAAATAGATAAATAGATGAGTTGATCATTTAGAATGACTGATTTTGGATCACTGGAGAATGAATGAACGATTTTTATGAGTTTCTCCATCCTGTACACCCCTAAAGTTGTGTTTATATTTTCTGAGTATCAACCTGACCATGATTGTGAATTATACATATACCAAAAGAAACCCTAAATATTCTCCAACTTCTGGGAATCTATATCCAAATGGAGAGGCAAGTTAAACCACATATGCCAAACCATGAAGATGGGAGTCAAGTGAAAAATTATGGGGCAGAGACTTTGAGCACTGAAAGTAGTCAAAGATTGGTGAAGTCTGTTGTTCTCTAATTCAACATACTTGCTACATTACTCCTGATCCAGAGGAGAAGGAGAAGCTAAAGCAGATAAAAAATGGAATAAGTGGGTCAGATAGTTCAAACGGAATAGATTGGAATAGAATTGGTAGGGAGACTCAGGCTTTTGAGCCTTTCTGGGCTGTCAACTGTCCTCACATTTATGCGTGATGTCTGTCATGGTTAGTTTGACAAAGGTATAGTACATAGTTATTTAATCAACTACTAATCTAAGTATTGCTATGCAAGTATTTTTTAGAAGTACTTACATTTGCTTGACTTTAAGTAAAGGAAATTATCCTTAGTAATATGAATGGGCCTCACTCAGTTGACACCCTTAAGAGCAAAAACTGAGGTTTCTCAGAGAAGAAATTCTGCCTCAAGACTGCAGCATTAATTCTTGCTTGAGTTTCCAGCCTGCCAAGGTGACCTACAGACTCTGGACTTGCTAGCCCCAACATTGCATGAACCAATTCCTTAAATCTTTAAGAAAGCTTTTAAAAATAAAATTTCAAGAATCTCTATCTAGCCATTTAGCTGGCAATCTCTCATTGCTTTTGTTTCTCTGGAGAACCTGATGATATGGTGCCTTATTTCAATATAAACAAATTTCTCACTTGTGTGGGACACAGGTGCAAACTTGGATGTCTGTTGTGGCTTGATTTTTTATGACAATTTTTAAGGAAATTTTTAGGTCAATATCGAAAGCTTGATGATGATTTGATGCAGTTCTGAAATTAGTCAAAGCAGGTAAAATGATTGGAAATGAGTCTACATGCATTGACCTTCAGGGATGTTTTCTACCCAAGCCACTGTGAGGTTTCAGTGTGATGATGTTTGTGGGAGAAGAAGAAGCACATCCTTCTCCAGCCCTTTCCACTCTGCTCCTTCCGTAGTGTAATTAAAGCTTTCTAATATCGAGGACCTAAACACTTGAAAGATTTTTCTTAAGGGAAGGCAAGAATGTAAAGCATTTCAATTTTAATTAAAAAGAAGAACCTCATTACATAAGCGAATAAAACCTGGTGCTGATCATTATCAATTCAAAAGAGCAAAAATGATAATTTCTAGTTGGGAAATAAGTACCGGCTCACCCCCTTATTTAATCCATCAAATTTTAATTTTCTTCTTATTTATCTAATTGAAGCATAGTGCCAGCTTTGGGAATACAGAACTCCATCCTTCAGCTTTGAAAGGAAGGGGCTTTCTTCTCAACTGTTGCATAAGCAATTAAAGCCTCTGAACTGGGCTCTCTCAGATAGATTTTTTTCCCTTTCCACTTACTCATCCTGCCAAAAATAAGGAGGTTCATTAACCTCACACTGTTAGGAAACAGAGCTTATCACTGATGAGTCTGGGCCATGTTCCTTCTGTGTGCTGTGAATGAAGGATTGCTTTTCCGAAGGAAAGTGTTAGTCCAGGAGCCCCCACACCAGGTGCTGCTGACTTCTTCCTTCTGTGGTCATCGCTGTGGCTCAGTTTCCCCACCCAGTATGATTAACAAAGCCATATAGAGTCTCATAATAATAATGTCCAATGGTGCCGTGATCAAATATTGCCAAATAATGGGCATGGAGTTGGATTTCTTTTACTACGTGGAATTGGAGACATTGGGGCTCCTTCCTAGCAGAGAGTGGGGCTGGGGGGAAGCAGCTGTGAGATCCACCAGCCTTTCTCCAGCTTGTTACGCTTAAGTACAGTAAAATAATCCTGAAAAACCATTTTAAGTAGCCAGCCACTAGGGTTCCCAGATGCCATAACATTTGATAGCTATGTTTTTAGCATTTGCATTATATTTTCAGGTGTTGAGATAATTAATGATACTCTATTTGAGCCCCATCAAGATTCGGAAATGTTTCAAATGAAAACAACTTTTTTTTAAAATTTTTTCTCTTTTCTTTCTTGTTATTCCTTTTCCTTGCTTCCAGGTGGTAGTATCCTTCAGAGTAAAATCTGGCCAGCATCTAAGCCTCCTCAGTCAAGGTTTAATCAGAGTCTCAACAAAGTATCAGGAAGACAGACTAAGAGGGAGCGTTTTAGACACTGAAGCGTGAAATGTCAGCTGGCCTCCCAGGGAGTGCTACAGTGATAACCACACTAACCTGGACACAAGGGATTCTCTGAACAAACAGAAAGGTGAACGTCTTCTGAGATTAACCCTCTGGTCATGACACTTGAGCCATCGTGGACAAAATGCAACATAAAGGTGAACTGTAGGTTATCGTAAAGGAGGAGTAGAATTGTTTTTCTTCAGAGCAAGTGGGGAGTCTCCCTCTCAGCCCCTTTGATATTTGGGGCCAGGTGACTTGCAGGGTTAGTCCCGCAGGACTTGCGGGGTTAATCCTACACAGGATAGTCCTATGTGCCGTAGGGCACTTAACAGCACTCCTGGCCTTCACCCTTAGATGTCAGTAGGACCCTCCCTGACTGTGACAATCAAAAATGTCCCCAGGCACTGCCATCTGTCCCCAGGAATGTTGGGGTGGGGCAATACCAGCCCTGGGCTAGAACCAGAGCCCTAGAAATGGCCTCAGGCTGACCACGTAGGAGAGACATGGATCAGATATTACTGTTGAATTCTAGATGCAACATGGAATTAAAGCTAGAAACATACTTTTCACATCTCCAATACTCATTTCTTGTCCCTGTTAACAGTATCTGCAAATAAATAATCACAACCCTATTGTTACAACTGTCTCTGGGAAATAGTGATGCGGACCGCATTTGCCTCAAAGGCACAGAGCTTGAAATCCTGGGCTCAGAGGGCACTTGATGAGTGTTTATACTTTTGAGGAAACTGAGAAGGAATTAGTTGCAATAAAATGAGCATAGAATGAAACTGGTTCACCGTAAAAATAAATGAACCATCTCACATTGTTTGTTTCTTATATAATTATACCTGAAATAATGCATGATTGTCAATTAATCAATCCCTCTCTAAAGGCAAAATCTTCTTCTCCCATATCTCCCTGGCTGTAATATTATGTGGATATTACCAGGGGTAGCTAACTGCAGCCGAAATGGAGAATTTTCTTCTGTCCATGTCTGCATGGTTCTCGCTGGGGTGTGTGTTTGGTTGTGGGAATTCAGTGCAGCTCAGTAAACGGTGATGCTACTACACCCAGCAAAGGAATATTCTTACTTCCTAAACCACCACATTCGATCAGCATCTGGATATCTATAATTATGTTTTTAAAATTAAACTTTGGAAAAATTTTTCTGCTGGTGTACAAAAATTTAGTTTCTTTTACTTCGTATATGCAGAGCTTGAGGGTTTTGTGAACCTTCACTGGGGAAAGGCATTCACAAGATTATACTGTGTGTGTGTCGGGGGGGCATTTTAATAAGAAAAGGTAAAGCAGAGCTTCAAATGCCCCCCCAGGTTTCCATTCCAGCACTCCCCAATACACAAATACACACACATACACTAGCATACCTATATCATTCTATGTCATTTGTTTTCCTAGAAGGCACTGTGAACAGGGACACGTAGACTTATTACTGTTAACATTCAGAATATCATTCCCCAGAACCCTGTGGACCCCAGCCCTGTGTGAGTGTTATGAAGCCTTTCCAGGCATATGTGAGAAGACCGATCTGTCCTGTTGAGATCTGGCACGTGCCAACGTTTATCCTAGACAGAACATCAGCCAGACATCTGAGCCACACAGAGACACTGCCGGCATCACACCTGGCCTGCATTTCCTTCCAACACCAAGGTCACAACCATAGCCCCACTATCCAGTGAACCTGTTATAGGTGAAGCTTGCCCCATGTGCCTGGAAATTGGGCCAGAGGAGGCACACCTCACCTCTTACTGGAGTGGCTCTTAGCCAAAAGAGCAGTGTCCTGATCTAATATGACTAGAAGAAATCTCGAGTTGCTAGGTCAGACTCTTTTGTCAAAGGGAGGTGAACTGAGCTGGGATGTTTAAGGAATATCCTGGAGCTAACACACCCAGAGCAGGTGACGTTGTTGAGAACCAAGATATCTGAGTTTATCGAGCCTCTTTGTGCAAGGCACTGTTCGGACCTGATAGACATACAAAGGAATATAAATTATGGACTGTGCCAGGAAGCAAACAACAATCCTGAAAAATTCACTACCAAGAAAAGAGGCAAAGAAAACCAAGATAGTAATTGAAGAAAGAGATAACTCAGGAAGTCCTCCATTGTGCCAAATAGAATTATGTGTGTGCCATTAAGTTGTGTTCAGGAGAGCTAGCTCAGATCTATTTCAGCTGAAGTGCTTGGGAAAAACTATAACAGATAAAATTAGATTTGAACTGAACCTTACCGGATGAGCAGGTGCAGAGGAAAAAATGCAGAAATCCAGACAGGCAAACAGCAAGATAGGGCTGGGAAAAATATAAATAAGCCAGCGTGCTGATGTGGAGGCAGAGTACTTGCTAAGGTGCAGGAATCTTGGGTGCAGATTCCATGGCTGGACTCACCCCCCACAGAGCCTCAGCTTCCTCCCTCTGACTGCAGGCCTCTCTGGGCCCAGCAGAGAGGATGCACTGAGACAGTGTGAATGTCACCCATTCGGCCACAGGAACCTCTCTGTGCTTTAAGTCTGTGACTCCATGTCTGGGGGATGGTCTGTGACCACCCTGAGATTTCTGCAAGCATCCAGTGGTTTAAATGGCCATCATCAATTTCCTGTCTCAGAATCCCTCTCCAGATGTTTGTGCCTCTTCCATGGCCGAGCTCTGCTCAGCATTGACCCCTCCCTGAAAGCATGCAACAGTGAGCAGGGATGGGAGGAGATGGGTTATCAGAAGGCAAGGAGAACTATCTGAGAGTTATTGCACTAGAGGCTCTGAGAGACATCTGCTCCATGTCTCTCTCCTAAATTCTGGTGGCTGCCAGCAACCATTGGCATTTCTTGGCTTGGAGATACATGACCCAATCTCCATTTTTTTTTGTCACTTGGCCTTCTCTTTGTGTGTCTCTGTGTTCAAATTTCCCGGTTCTTCTAAAACTATCAGTCTTTGGATGAGGACCCATCCTAATCCAGTGTGACCTCATTTCAACTTCATTACATCTGCAAAGACTCTTTCCACATAAGGTCCCATTCACAGGTATGAAGAGTCAGACTTAAACATATCTTTCTGTGGACACAATTCAACCCACAACCTTGACTGGGACCAGATCCAAATCTGGAGCAAGGGCTGTCAGTGAGAAAGGAAGACATGAGTGGATAAAAAGGTGTTCCAAAGACAGAACCAAGTGATGCTCTTGGTGTGGATTTGAGCAATGGGAAGGAGAAAATGATGTAGATTATGAGCCCTGTGTGTTTATAAGTGAGCAAGCACGTGCTTCTCACTTGGTCAGTGGTCCATAATCGTGATAGCCCCTGGTGTGGTAGTACGTAAATCCCATGAGTAGAGGGACCATATTGTCCTGTATCCATCCCAGTGTGAGGCTTTCAATAAAAAGTAAGCAGAAGAGAGTGGGAGGGAGCAAGGAAAGGGAAAAAAAGTAAGCAGAAGAGAGTGGGAGGGAGCAAGGAAAGGGGAAAAAAGTAAGCAGAAGAGAGTGGGAGGGAGCAAGGAAAGGGAAGACCAAGCAGGGTTACAGAGGAAGGAGAGAGAAAGGATTGAAAAAGGTGAAAATTTAGAACAATGTCTGGAGAAGGTTATGCCTTTTGTGACAATAATACTTAACATAGATTTGTGATTCCCAATAATCGACTAGAAATAATTTGAGATGTCAGGCAGGTATCTCCTATTCATTTGGGGTTTGGGGTAGACATAAATGAAACAAACAGTGACAGAGCTCAGAGCGGAAGCAGGAAAGCAACAAGGAGTTTGGGAGTCTTTTGTCTCCAACAGGAGCCCTGTCCTCCCCCTGAGAAGGTGAGGTTAGATCTTTGCTCACAGAGGACCTCTGGGGAATTCTTACCAGGAAAAACCTGATCCGTGTTTGTACAGTGTGACAGATTAGGTGAGATGAACTTGAACGTGGGCACTCCACCCCCTGAAGATCCTACATGGCGACTGGAGGCTGTGAAGATACCCCCCACACCTGAGAAACGTAAGTAATAAAGTCACTGTGAGTTATTTATTTTTTATTGCCTCAGATGAAAGTGGACGGCAAATATACTTAGAGAATTCAGATTTTCATTGTGACTCATTACATTCAGATTCATAAAATAAGAAAAGAACACCCAAGGCCAAATGGGAGGAAGGTGGAGCTGTGTTTCACCCAAGTGGGTTTACTCCCTGTTTGGAGCTTGGTGTCTGCCCGCCACACATTATTACCCGGCACAGACACGCGTGTGGGATTTGGGAGGGGGGCCGCTTAGCCAACCCTGCTATGGGAGAGCAAGTGGACTTCCCTTCTAGTTTCCAAAGCATTCTAAGACAGAATTCATCTTGCTCATTTTTTTTTCTACAGAAATACAAACCAGGGGCACCTGCCTGGCTCAGTGGGCTAAGCCTCTGCCTTCAGCTCAGGTTATGAGAGTTGTCAACAGTTCATGTTTAGTTAAATAAAGTTCTGAGTCAGAGCTCATTGCTCTAATCAGTGCTTCCAGCTCAAGAAACAGGAAACAATGTGGAGTTACCCAGCTTTTCCACAAAGCATGCGTGTGAGTGTGTGTGTGTCTGTTCATAGCTTGGGGCAAGAGAGGGGGAGCATATGTGAATGCCTGTATTTAACATTTCCCAGCCCTCAAGTAATGCCCTCTTAAAAAGCTGAAACTAGTACTGATTTTTTCCTCTTTGAACTTCAAGGTGAACATGTTTTATTAAGGTCAATTTAATGTCATGGGAAGAAAAGATTCACAATGCTGATCAATGAGGAATAGAGAGGATTCTAAGGTAAATGCACGCGGCATAGACCAATGCTGAAAAATGCTTCTTCTTCTCTCTTTTATTTTTTTGTAAGATTTTTATTTATTTATAGAGAGAGAAGAAGCAGGGAGGGAGATGGTGAAAGCTTCTCAAGTAGGCTTCCTGCAGGGCTTGATCTCAGGACTGTGAGATCACAACCTGAGCCAATACCAAGAGGCAGACACTTAACTGACTGCATTCCCCAGGCACCCCTGAAAAATGCTTCTTTAGAGTGTGTGCAGGAATCAGATACTACACTCAAACTCCATAACTGAGCAGAGCTAATGAGGGCACTGCTCACCAAGATGTGGGCACAGCTACGGGAGACCAACAAGGGATGAGGAAGCATCATCCATGGGCAGCACCCTCGGGAAAGCCATGACTCCCCTAGGCTGAGAGGACAGGGGGGAGGGAGGATACCAGTACCCACAGAGACTGCTGATGGGAAGACAGTGTCCATTAGCCCAGGAATGTGGCTGCTGCCAACACATGGCCTGAAGGTTCATAAATACCCCCAGCCATTTTGTTCTCAGCTTTCTCTGGTGACTCCATGGCCCAAATCCCACAGGAAGACATAGACAAAGTGGTCCAGTGGTTGCTCTTCATAGAGGTCCATCTCCTGGGGCTCCAAACATGGTGGTGAAGGTTGGAACGAGATCTGGAGGGACCATCACAGAATACCCATCACAGTGTTACTCTGTTTTTTATCTGATGCCCCTAATCCTGGTTCATAACATACTGTGTTTTAAAATATATTTTACCCAGGGGAACCTGGGTGGCTCAGTGGGTTAAGCCTCTGCCTTCGGCTCAGGTCATGATCTCAGCGTCCTGGGATCGAGCCCCACATTGAGCTCTCTGCTCAGCGGGGAACCTGCTTCCTTCCCTTCCTCTCTCTTCGCCTGCCCCTCTGCCTACTTGTGATCTCTCTCTTTCTGACAAAATAAATAAGCAAAATCTTTAAAAAAATACATTTTACCCAAAATTTATATTATAGTTATTTAACTTCAATATTTATCTGTGAAGCCAAGGGACACCCAGATACCTGATTAAACACTATTCTGGGTGTGTCTACAAAGGTGTTTCTGGGCAAGAGGAACAACTGAATTAGAAGATTGGGTAAAGTAGGAACCCTCCCCAGTGAGGGCCTGAATAGAACAAACCAGCAGAGGAAGGTTGAATTTGCTCTCAGCCTGATAGCTGGGAAATTGATCTCCTCCCAACCTTGGTGCTCCTGGCTCTCAGGTCTTCAGACTTGGACTAGAATCTATGTTGCAGGCTCTTGGACTCCCCTGAGGTCTCAGATGCAGACAACACTGTGGGACTTCTCAGCCTCCAAAATCACATGGGCCAATGTTTTCTATTTAATCTCTCACCTCTCTCTCTTCCTATATATCTAGACAGATAGATAGAAAAATACACAGATACATAGATAGATACATAGAAACATAGATGGATTTTATTGGTCCTGTTCTAATATGGTATCTATGCATTTTCTTAGGAGAAGGAAAATCACTAAAAGTTAAATAAATAAGAGAATTGAGTCACTCAATCATGACATAGTTGCCCAGAATGTGGTCTAAAGGACAAAGTATTCTAAATTGTTTAAGAATAAGAAGTCAACAAAGACAATGACTTGGTATCTGTGCTTACACAAAATATTTCATGGATATTTTAGTCCATGCTCATATGAATAATGAGGTGCTATGCCCTCATTATTTATTTATTTTTATTTAACCATCATCATGCTGTACATTCATCATCTGTAGTCTTTGCTTATTCAGAATTCCCTGCTGATCCCCAAACTTCTGTCTGGGAAATGTATGAGCCAGTCTATATCTCCCATGATGAGTTTCCAAGGAAGCATTATAACGAAAAAATGTGAGTTACTCAGAACCAGCGACTAAAGGAAACAAATTCTAAGGAGTTGTACACTGTCTTTGACAGGTGGGAAAGCATACACTCAGAGCAAATGCTCAACCAATGCCACACTGAATGAACGAAGCCCTTTCTTGCAATAGAAGACATGGGTCCAAGAGATCATCCGCCACATTACCTTAACAACTGTCCCATTCTTGTTCTCCATAATTCACCATCAGATCCAGGGAAATGCTGGCCATGGCCCCTCCAGGAACTGAGGCAAGATACTCCCACAGGTGATCAGTGGCTCAAGGTGAGATCCCTGGCTGACAGAAGAGTTTGTCTACTCCACATTCAAGACACACAGGGGACTCACTGAGATGAGTCAGTGACACCCTGGAATCTCTGGGAGCCCAGGCAGGGTTCTTCTCAGAATTGTAAGCTCTTTCAGCCTTTTGAGAAGGACAACCATTTACACAGCATGGTAAGGGGGAGAGATCAGTTTCCTTTATGACCCTATCAGGTGGTACCCACACCCTCCCATGTGTTTAAAATAATAGACATTACATCATGTCCATGACAAAGAAGCTAAGCATGTTAGGAATCCAAACATGACCCTAAACACACAATCAGTAATATGTGGCCCAGGTCCTATCAGGATTGAAGGACTCATTGCCCTAGCTCCCAGAGCTCTGCTGCACATGGACCTCAGCTGTCAGTCACCTTCTGAGTGGCCTCAGCTGAGGAACTGCCTTACCTGGGGGAACATCTTCTTTCCAAGATGCCCTGCCTCCAGTGCTCACTTGACTTGGGAAGCATAAAAGCCAGGCTTGTTGCCCCAGTTCAGCACAGTTCTGAAAGGTCATCCATCTTCTGATCTCTTAGGAGGGTGGGCCTAGGTCACAGATGATGTTGTATTGCATCTCAGCTCCACCCCACTCCTGACTTCCCAAATCCTGCTTCCCCCTCTCCCTTCCACAGCTGTGGATCCCAAGACAGTCCCTGAGGAGTAATGCATGCTAATCTCCATCTCAGACTCTGCTTCCCAGGGTACCCAATCCGCAACAATTACCAACCTTTGGTTTACTTTTGTTCACTGTCCTTTTTTAAAAACTGAAATACAATATACATTTTAAAATGTGTAAAATCTGCATGATGCTTGATTTTCTGTGTCTACTTGGATACATCATAGTACCTCATTATTCAATGAAATAATAATCTAGGTATTGCTGTCATGGTATTTTATAGAAGTGACTAACATGATTAGTTGACTTTAAGTAAAGATTACCCTCAGGAATGTGGGTGGGCCTCACCCAATCAGTAGAAGGTCTTAAGATTAGAAACTGAGGTTTCCCCTGAGGAGAAAAAACTCTGCCTAAAAACTGCAACATCAGCTCCTGCCTGAGTTTGAGCCTGCCAGCCTCCCCTGCAGATTTTGGACTTGCCAGCTCCATAGTCACGTGAGCCAAAACCTTAAAATAAATCTCTCAGTATATATATTCTTTTAGTTCTGTTTCTCTGGAGAACTTTGACTTACATAGTCTCCCACCATGACTGGATTTTTTTTCTCTTTGTAGACTTGTCCTTTTTTAGTTTACATATTTGGAGGTTTTGTTATTAGGTGCAAACAAATTCAAGAACAGTTTATCTTAAAGTGGGAACTTTTATTGCTCTGAAATGAACTCCTTCTATCTCTGACTTTGTAACTTTGGGTTTGCATAATATTTTCCCCATTCTTTGCTCGCTGATATACTTACATAAAAGGTGTATCTCTTATGAACAGCATGTTCGACTTGGTTTTATCTTATTATCCGACCTGAGGAATTTTACATTTCAACTGAAAAATACTCAGTCTGTCTAAACATACTGTAACTGAAGTTTAAATCTACTGCCTTGCTATTTGTTTTCTATTTGCCCTGACCGTTCTGTATGTTTTGGCCTTTCTTAACATTTTTAAAATTTAATAATTTACAACTTCACTTCTTTTTCCATTAGCTTGTTAAGTATACTTTAAAATTTGGGGGGGGGGGCGTTTTCCCTAGAGATTACAACAGGTGTTCTTGACTTACTAAAGTGCTATTTTTGCTGCTATTTAATCTTCTATTTTCGATCTCATGAAGTGATGTTATTATTTATATAACCAATATTTATCCAGATTTATGTGTATTCTTATCAGTGCTCTTCATTATTTTTTTTAATTCTCAGGTTTTGTTTCCTTATATGTCATTTACTGTGATAAATGCTTTGCATATGTTTCCTCTCTATCTGAAGACAGCCTTGCCATGTAGATCTCATTTTACAGTTGAGGAAATCAAGACTCAGAAAGATGTAGTACAATGGGGTACAGCTTGATGATTCAGAGCGCAAGCTTTGAAAGCCAGTAGGCTCTACCACCTGCTGGTCTTACAGTTTGAGCGAGTCATTTATCACCATAAGTATCTCTTTATCTGTAAAATGGCAGATACTAATAACGACAACAGCACCTACCTCATATTTCGGTTGTGAGACTCTAATGAATTAAGGCTTGTTAAAGAAGTATCTAATGCAACGTCTGGCGCATCACGCGTGCTCTACAAAGCTTCACATTGTTTGCGACGACGATGATGGTGAGTATCACAAAATAGGCACCATCGCTGTGCTCCCGCTGCACATCTCAGAGAAACTCCACTCCCTTCAGCACCTGGAAGGAAATGGCATTTAGCAATCACTGAGAAAGGTGGGCACAGACCGGACCCAAGTTCACCCAGGGGGACTGCTTTGTATCGCTTTTATTCTCATAAAGCCTTTTTCCATTCTGAGATACACAAATAATTCTGCCATGTATTCCAGGATTTTTACCAAGGCTGATGGTCAACATTTAAATCTTTAATCCGCCTGGTATTTACTTGGGGGTAATGCATCAGAATACATAGTTAAGTTTATCATGTTAATGTACTTATTCTGCTTCTGGAATTTCTACTCCATCCCTTGTTCTAGTATTTATCCTGTACCACCACCACCACTCGTTTTAATTATATTAATATTAAACTATGTTTTTACATCTAGTAGAACAAATATAAAGTCAGTCTTTTTCTATTTTGTTTCTATTTTATCTTTTCTCAGCTCTAATCATGAATTTATTCTCCTAGATGAATCTTAACTTTACTTGAACATGTTTCAGAAAAAACCCCACTGGGAATTTAAATGCAATTACATTAACCCTGTAAGTGAATGATTTTCATTTACTACGTTCTTTTTTTCATGCAGTTATCATTTTTTTGCTTTTGCTTTTTTTTTTTTTTTTTTTTTTTGGCTGTCTTCACATTGTTTGCAAAATTCTTGCTAAGTCCATTTAGGTGCTTCATATTTTGTGTTAACATTATAAAAGGGAATTTATCTCCATTAAATATTATACATAACTTTGTTTCTGAATTTTAGAAAAGCCACTGATGCTTTATAAATTCATTATATGCCTAGCCACTTACTTTTAAAAATTTGGGTGTTGGGATCTTTCTAGATAGAGAATCATCATTGTTTAAAAGTAATAAAAAGGTAACTTTCGTCTCTTTCCAGTGTTATATCTCTTGCTGTGTTGCTATAATTCTAGAACATAGATGATAATAATGGTAGAAAACATCCCTCTCTAGTTCTTGGTTTTAGTGGAGCATGTTAGTATCTCATTGCCAGGTATGGCTTTGGATGTTAATTTCATGTATGTCTTCTATTGAGAGATAATGCTTATATTCCTGGTTTTGCTGCCTCTTTCTCCTCTCCTCTTATAAAAATGACTACACAAAAAATAGTAGTAATAGTTGCAGCAATTGCTAGTATGTATTGGGTACTCATCAATGCTATATATAGGAGGCATTTAGTAAAGTCATTTCAATATTTATAATTCAGTGTTGTTATTACATAAAGAAATGGAAGTGTTCACTCACCCTGGTCATACAGCTGCTAAGTTCTGAAGCTCAGCTGTGAACCTTGGTCCATAATAGTCAAAGTGTGACTTACATACTTTTTTTGTCATGCAAGGGTCTCATGATCCCTATTCTTCACATGCCCTCTCCCACATGGACTTCCCACCTGTCTCTGCTCAGCTCTGTGCTTCAGGAGGACAACTTCTACAGGCTGTACTCCCTAGTCTCATTTGCTGCCTGCCTTCTATTGGGTTC
>RCUC01128954.1:0-40506 GCA_003697995.1 Taxidea taxus jeffersonii | reverse complement strand
AAAAAAAAAAAATTGTCTCTAGACATTGCCAAATGTTTCCTGGGAAACAAAATCACTACCAGTTGAGAACCTCTGCTTTATATAGGCAAGGACACAGATTCTTGGATTCTTGGATTCTTAAATTCTTATAATGATTCAAAGGGTCTTATGGGACCCTTTCAAGATGGATATTTGTGCCTTAGAAGATGCTTTGCATTTGAAGCAGTCACTATCTGAAGGTACCATATACAAATATATATGTTCTACTCAAAAGGATGGTTAAGCTAAGAGTACAGTGCAGTACTATAAAGTAGAATGTATAAGGCATGTGACGATGTGATCTAGATGGATTTTTATAGCTTTCTTATTTATATAATTTTTATTATGCTCCTTTTTATTTTGTTCCTCAGTGCTACAGTGCCTCTTATTTCTTTAAGTGGAATATTATGTTATGGTTCAAAGAATGATTTTCATCATCTATAAACCAATGTATATGTATTCTAGACATGACGCATTTATCTTGTGGGTTTATCAAAGTCAAGAGAAATTATGTAGATACACCCTTCGGAAAATACACAAATATAATACTTTGTTATATGCTGTGTGTCCTGTCCCTCCCCACTTTTGTTGAATGGAAAAGCTTAGGGAAACTTAATGGACCACTTTAGTCAAGCTTGACCTTAACAGAATAATCTCTTGAAAGGTATCTGCTCATCTTTGCTGTTGTGCTAAAGAAAACAGTGTCTTTCTGCTCTCTCAGGATAGGAAATATGAGCCAAAGTTTAACAGATGAGCAACACATTATCAAACAGATGCTAGAGAAACATCTCTTCAGTGTTAGGAGGGGTCCAAACAAAAAGAGGAGAAACATTATTTAAGGAAAATTTTATCCCAAGGAGAAGCTTATGAAATAGAAGCAGCAAGCAGAAGTGGGAGGGGCAGAGGGTGGGGGAAGTTAGAGTAAGGGAAGTGGTACCTTGAGTTCCAGTCCTAGCTCTGTGATCTGGAGCACATTTTAATTTATCAGTTAATGATGGTGTTGGGGTAGATGATCTTATACCTACCTGTACTGTACACCTACTCTTCAAATTCCCATTATTTATATTGCTCAGGAAATATTTTTCAGCAGAAAGAAGAAAAATAACACTAGGGAAATGTTCCAAATAATGTAAACTTCATCAGGAAACGCTTTCCTCTTCTAGACAGTTGAACACAGGATTTTACTTAGAGGACAGATGCACATTGACCCTTCATACACAATAGTTCTAATTAAAACAAAACAAAATACTAACCTCCAGATGATCTTCTTCTGTGGTTAAAACAAAATACTGAATTTGCTCTTAGCAATATTCTGCTCAATTAGGCCATTTAGTTGTTGAATATTTAAAGAAATAATACTCAGCAATTATAATATTGATGATTTTTATAATTAAACTATAGAAATTATAAATATCAACTGCTTAGACTCCAATTAGCTTATTAACATGCAGTAGAGAATACACACCTACATTATTGGTATTATTTTTCTTATTCAGGCCATGGCAACTAAGTACTGTCAGCCCTTAATATGATTACGTCAAGCTCTCATACAAGTTAGCTCTTGGCCAAAGTCTGACACAGGCAGTCAATATCTGGGCTTAATTATGTTGATGAACAAAAAAAAGTCACCTTTTTGTGTGTAGGCTAAATGTTCACTGTATGTAGGGAGAACAGCTGTTGCACTTTTGATTTCACCCTAAAGATTGGAATAAAAGGTCAGAGATCTTTTGATGCAAGGTAATTAAAATATCAATGATTATGCACACTGTGTAAGCTTGTTCTTAGATCAGTGTGTAAAGCAGAAATTTCTTTTTTATATATATTATGACTGTGCACGTTGGGGTAATAATTTAGATGTGCTAGAAAGATCTACAAATTAATCTTTGAAAGAATACTCAGATAAACTCCTGGAGTTGTTTTTTTCTTCCTTTATAAAATTATGTACATTAATGTCTGTTCCTCCTATTCACACCAAAGGGCAATTGAGTTCGGGAAAAAAAAAATTGCAAACATGGAGAAAAGTAGGTTCTGTCAGATCATTATTGAAACCAGATTGGGGGGGAAGTGTCTGGGTCACTCAGTTGGTTAAGCATCAGCCTTTTGCTCATGTCATGATCCCAGAGTCCTGGGATGGAGCCTGTGTCCCTTGGGCTCCCTGTAGTGGGGAGCCTGATTCTCCATCTTCCTCTACCCCTCCCACCTGCTCGTGCTCTTTTGCTTTCTAATAAATAAATAATCTTAAAAAAAAACCCCACAAAAAACAGATGGAGATATTCTTCACTGGTGGTTGTCAGGCTTCTGGTCATATAGCAGTTGATATTCCAGCTGAATGAATCGGATTTTCTTTTTTAGAAATTTGTCACCATAGTTCAAAGTGTGATCTATGGACCATCTACCTTAGAAGCAACTGAATGTTTTAAATTGTGTTTTCCCTGGCCTTGCAAACAGATAATTCAGATAATTCTGTTTTCGTAGGTCTGGACTAGAGCTCAGAAAATTCCAGGTGATTCTGATACTCGTTAAAAGTTCTCAGATCACTAACTCAGTAGCAGCAAGAACTCAGGGCAAACATTTTGTCTTTTGCTTGACTACATTTCTGCTCATTCGTTTTCCAGTGACCCCTCATCTTTTTTCTGTCCTCTATCATTAATTTATTTAGGTTTCGGTAAATTACCAACTAATGCCCACTAATGAGAACTTAAAAGTATTAGATTCTCTAGGGGATATTTCTATTTTATTTTATTTTTTTTTTTAAAGATTTTACTTATTTACTTGAGAGAGGGAGACAGAGAGAGATTGTGCGCACATACATGCATATGGAAGGTACAGGGAGAAGGGAGGGGAGCAGTGAGAGAGGGAGAAGCAGACACCCCGCTGAGCAGGGAGATGATAAGGGGCTTGATCCCAGCAGCCTGAGATCATGACCTGAGCTGAAGGCAGACACTTAACTGACTGAGCCACCAAGTTGCCCTGACATTTTTATTTTTGTAAGAACAGTAATAATGATATTTGGCTCTATACATTTTGAACCTTGGGTCTCTCTCTTCACATACTTCTGGTGCCAGAGGTTGCAGGACATTTTTATAGTGTGAAATGACTTTGGCCTTGGACTTCTATGTGGCCATTCTGGATAAGTGGGCACACTGAGACGTAGGAGTGTTCCCAGATTCTCCTGCACTGAGATATTGTTAGCAACAACTGAGGCCTACGTGGGAATGACTGTAAACTACAGAAATATATCCCATTAAGGTCCAGCTAAATTTAACTATTCACAACTCAGTTTTCCCTTAGATGGATACTAAAATTCCTATAGTTGCTCCAAAGCCACTACTACACAAGGAGAGGAAATGAGACTCAAGGGAAATCCAAGGGGGTAGAGAAAGTGACCTTAATTGATTGTAGTTTATGTATCTTCTTTTGCAAAATTTTTCCAAAAATATATGATTATGAGAGCACATTGTTGTCTCCTTCTTCCAGCCCTTTCATAGGAGGGGCCCAGGCAAATAAAGGTCCTGAAGCTGAAGCTACATTAACTTCTCAATAAACTTACTTCTTTTTTTTTTTTAAAGATTTTATTTATTTGTTAGAGAGAGAGAGCGAGCACAGGCAGAGGCAGAGGGAGAAGCAGGCTTGCTGCGGAGCAAGGAGCCCGATGCGGGACTCGATCCCAGGACGCCGGGATCATGACCTGAGCCAAAGGCAGCCGCTTAACCAACTGAGCCACCTAGGCATCCCAATAAACTTACTTCTGCCTATACCTAGCTCAGTGATAGATACCCTGCAGTTATACAAAATAGGTATATGATAAGTAGATGAATGAATAGAAAGGTGTGACTCTTATTCTCTCACCAGTTCAGACGAGAAATTTAGCAACATTTTTGAAGTCACATAACCTAATAAAGTGACATTCATATTAAAAAGCAAGGTTTCTATTCATGGGCCTTGCTATATCCCTCAATGATCAATACTTCTAATACTGTCCATCCTTGCTTTGGTACCATGTTTAGCATTGCTCTGGGTTCAGGGACGAAGCTGTGTCGTGGTAGTCTTTCCCCAAGAAAAATTCCATGCCTATAAGGTCCATTCTTTGTGAAAAAGAATCCAGAAGAATATGATGACTGCCAGGTTATTTTTTTTCTAGATTCCAGAACTCTCTGATCTAATTAACTTGTGAATTCCTAAGAAGGTTAGTAAGTGATTGTATAAATGCCGGGAGATGGAGAAAGATAAGGATATTGGTATCTTCTGATGGTTTTCCAGTCAGACTGTGTAATAATGCTCTGATGCTGCCTTTGATATGAGAAGTACTTTCTCCAGTTCACTGGAGTCAGTATCGTATAGGGGTTAAGAGTTTGATTTCTGGAAGCAGAGTTCCTGGGTTCTCAGTATAGTCTGCTGCTTACTGCATGACCTTTGGCCAGTCACTTAATCCTATTACGCCATTACATTTTCATCATCTATTAAATAGAACTGTTTTGAGGATTGAATGAATCAAGGCATGATTTGTAAGTGCTCAATAAATACTAACAATTTCTGTTGTTATACTTGATCTTGTTTTTGACACTAACTACCTCTTTACTTTGGCAAGCATGTTATATTTGTGGGCCTCAGTTTTTTCATCAGTAAAAGGAATAGTTAAATTACAGTTACGATTCCTAAAATGCTATATGTAGCATCACACTTATAAAAATTATTTTGAAGTCAAAGTTGTTGTGAAACTTATTTGCTTAGTAATTAGAAGATAAAAGCCCATTTTCTAGCATCTTAAAAAATAAATGAAAAAAATCTAACAAGTTGTTCTCTTTCTCTTTGGATTGAAGTCTTGTTGCCTAATGAACCAAGAACCCAAACTTTGGATTTCATTACTCTTATGATTCCAGATCCCTCCAGAGTCCCTTATCAAACATGGCCTCATTAAGTGCAAAAAGCAATGCATTTCCCCATTAAATTGTGCTGAGCTAACTTGTGGCTGATACGAGCTCAAATGAAATTTAATCACTTTAAATCTGTTCTTACTGGACTGGAGTTGCACATCACAGATGTATATAACCACATGCGAACCTACTTGGGAATCTTTATTTATCCAGGCTCTTTTCTGAGTAAGTTTATGGATAGCAATCCTGTTTAATAAGGCTCTATCAATAATAAAAACTAAATTCAAAACAATTCCACTGTGTTACCCTGTTTTGAGTAAGTTACCTCTAAAACTACCCCTAGTTTTTTTTCCTTCCATCAAAAGTGGAAGTTTTTATAAACTGACAGTCTGTTTATGAACAGATTACAGTGTAATCTGTACTTTTTTTTTAAGAATTTTGTAAGCATATTTATAACCTTGAAAAAAAAAGATACATGCTTTGTAATAATAGTTGCTAACATTTGCTCTGTACTGGAAACAGTTTTAAGTGCTGTGTATGTGTTAACAGACTCATGGAATCTGCTTTATGGAGGAGGAAATAGAAGACAGAGAGACTACAGTTTACTCAAGATGATATATCTCGTGAGTGATAGAGCTGGACTCATATCTAGGACGTCCAGTCTGGGCTTGTGGTTGTAACCACTAAACTACTATTATTTCTCAAATTTCTCCTAAATTATTTGGTTTCCTTAAGGTGGAAAGACACACTAAGAATTGAACAGTAAGAACTGGAACCGTTGAATGCAAGTTTTTATCTGGTGTATTTGTGTTTATTGCGTTTTTCACTGAGGATGAATATGATGTCAAATGCAACCCAGTTTGCATTTGAGGGGAACCAGCTAATAGGTGGTTGTAAAACTTGCCTGAGGTGATCCAGAGATGTTAGTGAGAGCAGGGATAGGTGCAAGCTGCTGACTGACTGTGTTTTTTCTCACCAGAGAATGTGTCTTTCCATTGACAGCCATCAACGGCTGTAGGGGATAGAAACAACCAGGGGACAATTAGTGATTCCAGAGGGAAGTGACAGAACATGAAATGCTTGGGGGTGAAAAGAATATTGCAGGAGTCTGGCTTATGATAATAACTTCACTGGCAACCTCAACTTAAAACAAAACTGATGATATATTTTAAAATGGCATTCTGGAAGGATCTTTCTATTCAACTCTTGAGTTCCAAGCATTCATTTTGTAGAGTTAACCCATGTTTTACATACCTAAAGTCTTTTTTCAGAGGCAAAGACGCATGGGCGATCCTACCAACTCTTCCCCAGAATTACTGGCAAGAATATGTTTCTGTATTTTCTTGATTTTGAAAGTATGCTATTTATATCAGAAACAATGAATCTTGAATAGATATATAATATGCAAAAAAGGTAAAATACCAAAAGAGATTGGATAATAAAAATCATTTATAATTCCACTATTCAGAAACTATAAGTTAACATTTTCCCTGTGCCTATTTATAGTTATAACAACATTGGGATTACATGCACCTACAATTTTGAATCTGTATTTCATTTTGTATGAATATTTCTCCAGGTCATTGCACATTTTTAAACTTTGGATTTGAAAACACCATTGAATGAGTGGATAATGCATTGCACATTGGGCTTTAACTTACTCCATGTTCTTTTGTTTTTGGATAATTAAATTATTTTTTAGTGTTTGTTATTTTGAACAATAAGTATTTTCATACATGAATCTTTGAAAGTTTTATATTTTTAGAGTTGTCATCCTTAAGACAGGCATAAATTTTCAAAGACTAAAGTTTAAAATTAAGCTTAAAATAAAATCTTTAAGAAGTATTTAAAATTTGTTTTATAGAAATTTCTTACTAATTTTTTGACTTATCAGTTGTGTAAAAGGATGTCAGTTTCACCAAATCCTCATTCTCATGATTTTCTATATTTAAATGCTGGGGCATTATCATTAAAAATGTCTTAGATACATTAACTAGCCAACCATCATATCCTATCCAATTCCCATTTCTTAAATGCTTGTCATCTGTGTTTTCTCTTTTGCAAATGAATTGTTTATTTAGTCCTTTGCCTGAGATCTAAATATTAAATAAGTGTTTGCTATTGTATCTTATGATGAAAATGTTGGAAAATCTGACAAACTTGCTGAAAGCAAAACATACTAAATGCCAATCAAACAATTCCACAGGAGTTGAAAAAATTTTCTTTTAATTTTGTTAAGACTGTTTTTAGAAGAAATGTGGAAAGATTTAGTCAGAACAAATAATGTGTTTATAATATAAAAGTTAGCAAGTAGGGCAGAATTATAGTTTATAATATATTTTATAATTTTGGAAGAAGGGAACAGCATTCTGCATATATATAGTTATATTCCTGAGCCTTATTTACAACTCTAAGTGTGCAATCCATTCCTATTCTGCATTCCTGTAATGTGTTATAAAAGCTTGGAAGAAAAGACAAATGAGCAAGGAAACAAGAGTTGTACAGACATTGTCAAATGTCTTCCCCATATCCAACCCCTATGAGTTAAACAGTCTGATGGCTTCTTTGACCCTCTTCACCAAATTAGCTTCCCATTTGTTCAAGTAGATCCACAGCTTTTAAGATATGCATTTTGTTGGAACATTTTCCCCCTCAACCCTCTGGTGTCTTTTTTTTTTTTTTTAAATAAATGGCATAAGTTTTCTTAGCTGCAAAATTTATCTGTACTTTTCAGAAATTAATGTGAATATTCCCAAGTCTGGCAATAATAATTCCATTTGGCTTAACTCCAGCGATCTTTGGGGAAACACACACACAGACACACACACACACACACGCACACAAGCACAAACTGTAAGGAGAATAATGATTTTTAGAAATCTGCAGGAGGCCTTGGTCCTTGGTCCAGGAGTATTACTGCTGACAATTACACAAATACTGTTCCTATGCAATTATCCCGGCAATAACCGATAGCAAGCAAAAATTATAGAGGCCTGATGCGATTTATGCCCACAGCTTTCTATGTAGCACTTTGTTTGAATCAAAATGGCTATCTTTATTTTTTTTTCTTTTCTTTAAAGAAAAGAGTCAGTCAACTCCTTCGGAGAATATAATTTTCTTCCATCTAGTTTTAAATGGAATTAGCACAGCAATCAGATGTCAAGGTGAAAGATAAACATGTCTGCTCCTGGGTGCATAAATGGTGAAAATACCAGGTAATATGGGTACCAGCTCCCTACTTTTGCATTTTAAACAGCAGTAACCTTGTGCAGTGTAGAGTTATGATTTCTTAAACTGTTTTCTCCCTACAATGGGCAATCAGTTCCATAATTTAAAAGTATAAAAGTATACTTTGTACTGTCAGGTTTTTCTATTGGATGTAAGCGCATAGAAAAAAAAATTCAGTTTGTTTTGTTTTTCATTTTTGGATGATTACTGCGCTGTATTTTTTCCCACAATTCCTTTAATGTCACCATTTAACTACCCTTAACTGAAAACTGCTTGTTTTATTCTTTGCCCAGGAGATTACATTTCAGGTCATATGCAGTACATTTTAAGCAAATCAGATTGGAGGAAAAAAAAATATGTGCTTTTTCCATTTTAAAGATGTAGGTGTTATGGTCAAGTGTGAGGCATGTTGAAGAGTAATCACCTACAGGTCCCTTTAAGAGCTCTAGCAGCCATTTTAACAAAAGTTAAATGCAATTGCAAAATGGAAGAGGGGAGAAAACGTGTGTACCAAATACCCCTCAGACAGTTCCTTTCCATCAAAAATGACTAGAAGACAGTTTTAGTGAGGCTACCTTTGGAAATTGTGCGGCTTCTGTTTGGCAGAAAAAAGAAAGACAGAACTGGACAAATCTATTTCTCTATCTTATTGCACTGAATGGAAAATGGATTCCAGCAGACAAGTTATCTCCTTTTTTGGAGTTTAAAAAGATGACATCCCAAAGGATTAGAAATTTAGTAGCTTTTTATGTAATATTTTATGTTTTTCCTAAGGGAGATGGTGGGCATTTTTTGCTTACATGTATTAGAAAGACAGAAACAGCCTAGTGATTTTCTGTATTTAATGCTGGAACAGAAATTACCTGATACATGGTTATTGCTAAATAAGTTGCTTCTTAGATTAAATATTATTTGGCATAGTCTTGGCTTGGCCTGGGCCAGTTTCATGATTATTTGGTTTATATGGATTATACCCAGGTTCTAGTCCTAATCCAGGATTGGATGTAAAGGGATCTTCCTCACCGTGCTAATTTACTATATAGGTAGTAGTCCAGTGTCAGGTTGATCTCTTCGCTCAGTATTTTCTTTGTCTTTCAGACTTCCAAATAGCCTGTCCCTGTGGGTTTAATAATTACCAGGAACCATCAAGCTAACATGTTCAAAGAAGGGAATCAATCATCTTGAGTCATGATCATTTTTATTTTCATTTATTTATTTTTTGAGAGAGAGGGCTTGGGGAGAGAGGTGTGGAGGGATAGGGGAAAAGAATCTTAAGCCGTCTCCCCGCCCAGTGAGGAACCGATCTCATAACTCTGAGATGATGGCCTGGGCCAAAATCATGAGTTGGTCATTTAACCTGCTGAGCCACACAGGTGTTGCTTGAATCACAATCATCTTAATCATCTGTTCTGTTTAATGGACTAGAAGGTACATTGGTCTCCCCCCTCAGCTGAGACATATTATTAATTCCATATCATCACTTAGTTCTCTGGTCACTGTTGGGATTTCTTCTGGCACTAGGAAAACTTTACAACTATATTTCCAAACACATTTCTTAGAAAAAATTATTTAAATGTAGAATTTAGTATTGAATTTCTGGAGGTGTTCGTAGCCAGGGTGCGATTTTAATCCACAAAGTTTTAAGAGATACACAAGATGGTTAGGGTGGGAGCTAAGCTTGTTAAGAGCTAAAATCTTGGTCTCCACATGATCTGGGACCCAGGGAGTTTATAAAATGAAGAAATAAGACAAAAACAAAACAGAAGAAAATAAGAAAAGATATGGAAATATTTGCTTACTGTCATTGTTAGGTATTTGCCTTCTGGTATTCAGGATAATACTCACATTGTCTAAAAAAATACAATAATAGCCAGGGGCAGAGCTTTATTCTAATGAGACAGATGTGATCCAAACCTGGAAACGATGCACTTCTCAGTGGAGGAAGGATGTGGGCCATATGGTGTGAGGTCGGCTTATATCCATTAGGATGACCCCGTTGGTGCTGTTTGCATTTTAAGCTGAGGGTGTTGTGCATATGGGTTATTCACATATTTGGATGTATGTGGGTAGGTAAGTAGCAGCAGTCCCCAGCACCCTGAATTGTGATACCTATATACACTTAAAATAAAAGCACTCCTATTTTATTAGTATATGTCATATGTATTTTCCTCATATTTCCCCTCCTTTCTCATTTTCAGGAAAAGCAAAGTAGTATTTGGGGAGAAAAGAGGCTCGGAGGCTATCTGTTCTAACATTTAAAAAATGAACAGAATGTGGCTGATCTATTTCCTGAATTCTTTAGCTTTTTCAATTTTAAATCCTCTTGTTCCCTGGGAGGACTCTCTGTTTGAAATGGTAGAATCCGGTGACCAGAAAAATAGGGTTTATAACAATATGTGAAAGAGGATTTTTAAGGATTAAAAAAGGAAGAAAGAAAGAAAAAATACTGAGAAAGGGGCACCTGGGTGGCTCTGTTGGTTAAGTCTCTTACTCTTGATTTTGGCTCAGATCATGATCTCAGAGTTGTGAGAAGCAAGCCCCACATGGGTGTGGAGCCTGCTTAAGATTCTCTCACTCCTTCTCCCTTTGCCTCTCCCCCAACTAAAAAAAAAAAAAAAAAAAAATTAAAAGTTAAAAACAAAGCCCTGAGAAATAATAAGACCTCAGCTTTTATAATTGCAGTTTAAGGTTTTTCTTGATTCCATTCAAATTCTGGGGTGGTGGGTGGATCTCATATTGGTGGGAAATTGCCATGATTTCCTGATTTACATGGGCTTTAGTCCCTTTTGGATCAGGACTCAACTAGATGCCATTTTCTGCCAAACTTGACAGTAGGGAGGGATGGCCCTTGGATGGCAGTGTGGTAGGGCCACTACAGTTTGGCTTCATTTCTGAAAGGGTAGGTCCTTAATAAAAGGCACTGAATGAAAAGATAGCATACAACCCAGGTATGCTGGTGTCAAGAACCTGTGGTTTGCATGGTCAGGAGTGAACACAGTTCTACTGGTTGGTGAAAACCGACACACAGCTGATAGACTGAAGTCCAGTGGGAGTTATTTTCTGCTCAGCACTCCATTGGCAGCTGCATTTGTGAATCAACTAAGAGCAGCTTTTATTGATATGGTCACTACGCTTTTAGTTCCCATTTTGAAGTATATCTCTTTGATGGATGTGTAAGGAATCCTCTTAGACACCTCTGACAGAAGACACCAGGCAGAAGATATGACTAGATTTTGAGCAATCCTGATACCACAAAAGAGATGACACAGACTGCTGAGTAAAACACAGCAAGCCAGTTTGGAAAGAGACCAAGCATTATGTGACAGAAACACCTAAGTCACTGTTCAGGCTGCTTGTCTTTGAGTGCTGGAGAGAAGGCTTCTGTCTGAAAGGAGAAAAGAAAAACTTTCCCAAGGCCAAAGCACACCAGGTTGTAAAAAGCTCAGAGTTGTAAAAGCTCAGAGTAGAGATTTTTTGACCCCTTGTTCCGATCTCCCCAACCTCATTCCTTTGTTCTTCTTGGCAAGGACCCTCTGCTAGAATTTAAGCAGTCTCCTTCACAGGTCTTGTCTATGACTTGTTCATTACTAGTTTTGAACCTTCACAAATCCATTTCTAACTTACAGAATATATTCTCTGCCTGCCATTTCTATACCTACGTCTGTTTTTGCTGTCCTTAAAAAATCTGGCTTAAATCTAACTCTTGGGAGGCATTTCATAACTAAGCTGGTCCTGCTCATGTATTCCCTGCTTAGCCTTTGATCTGTTCTTGGAACAAATGGACCTGATTTAGGCTTCTATAATTTGTAAACCCCGCACTGGTGTTAAATATTTGGTGACCATGTGTTTTGGTTACTTCTGTGTGTGGGCAGTCATTTTCCTCAACTATATTATTGCCGCCTAAGGGCAAGAACATGTTGACTTATGTAGCATATTCTTTCCTTTTCCCTCCATCCAGGACAATCCAGTGATTAGCAAACAGCAGGCACTAAACACACATCATAGTTATAGATCCAAAAATAAGAAATATCTTTTTTTAAAGGATTTTATTTATTTATTTGAGTGGAGGTGGAGAGGCAGAGGGAGAGAATCTCAAGCAGACTCCTCGCTGAGCACGGAGGCCAGACGTGGGGCTCCATTTCACAACCCTGAGATCATGACCTGCACCAAAATCAACTGGGCCACCCAGGTGCACCTAAAATAAGAAGTATCTTTATGATGGACATACTTAGAGAAGATGAGCTCCAGGAAAGTGGGAAAAAAGAGTGATTATATGTAAAGTGCTGTGTTCTGAGTATCTCCTGTTGTGCCTAGCAAACCATCACAAAACATAGCGACTTGATACAACGATAACCTGCCATTTAGGCAGTTTCAAAGGAACTGCTTAACTCTGCTCCATGTGGAGTTAGATGGGCTCTGGAGTCTGGAGGATCTACTTCCTAGATTTCTTACTCATCTGGTTTGCAAGTCGGCTCTGGTTGTCGGCTGAGAGTTTAGCTGGCAGTGCTGGCTGGGGGCCTTGGTTTCCTGCTGTGAGGTTACTTGTGCTTCCTCACAGCATGGCAGATGAGTTACAAGAGAGAATGGTCCAGAAGGCAGGAAGTAAAAGCTAACAGGCCAGTTAAGGGTTACATCTGGAACTATTTCAGCCTTATTTAATCAGAAACAGATTCTGCCTTTTTATGGGGGAGTGGCATGGTCACATTATAGAAGACCATATGTAATGGGAGGTATTATTTTGACCATATTTGGAAAATACAGTCTGCCACATGTTGCTTTACTAATAAGCTGTACAAAGTCACATTGCATAAAGGGAGGAAACTGCTTGATAGTAAAGTCTTCTCAAAATTAATGATGATAGTTAACATTTTTTTATTTCTTACTTCCAGTCAGGCACTGGGCTGAAGGGTTTATTATACATGGTTGCTCATTTGATTTTCACAATGTATGAGTTGGACATTTGCTATTGCTCCCATTTTACAGATGAAGAAACTGAGATATAAAATGGTAACATAGTTTTCTCAGGGTTATGACTATCAAATGGCAAAGGCAGGATGTTAATCCAAGTGGTCTGACCTTAGAACTCACACTCTCTTTCTCCTGTTTGATCATTATATAAAATGAGAAGTTGTAATGTGGCACAGAAATGCAAGAAATGCAGTGGCCATTAGTTTAGGGGTTAAGAATGTAGGTTTGGGTCCGTGTGCTTCTGGGGCATTTGAAGTCTCTGTGATTTTTTTACACAGCATTGGTCATATGTGTGTGTTTGCTTTTATCAGATTCCTACAAGGATATGCTTTATAAACTCTTAAATGCCAAATAAATAAATAGAAACAATGTAATTAGTCCCCTTTTTCCTAAAATAAGCTTACTCTCAAATATCTTACAAGATCAGTGAACTTCCTCCTTTAAAACCTTCAGAAAAAGTCATGCATGGTACTCTAAGGGTGTACCTGCTTTGGGCCTATGATGGACTTTGTCAAGATCCCAGTGACTCTTTTGCAGTCCTTGTGAATTACTGACCCCTCCCCCTTAGGATCCCATTTCCTGGTTTGTAGATAGGGCTGATGACCTTTAAAAGTTGGAAGGACAGAATCATACGCTGTGTATAATGTACCTGGCAGTGATAGATTTTCATCTGGCGTTATTTCCTTTAAAGGTATTTTGAATTTTGCACTGAACTGGTTTAGTAAAAACATTTTTTTCTCAATTAGCTGCTAACCTCTAAAGGCAGGACAAATCCCCAAAGAAATCCATATATCAAATCACTTACATGTGGCTACATAAATGGCTCAGCTCACGTTTCAGTATTTAGTAGCATGCTAGGCTCCGTATTTTCCTCCTTGTGTAAAAGCATCCTGCAGATTTAGTGCCAAGTGAAGGAATACAGAAAATCAATCCAGACAATTGCTTCTTTACTTTCTGATCAGTTCTTCCCAGGTTATTCCCAGCTTTTAATGCACTTTATCTCTTCTATGTAGACCGATATCCACCCCCCCCAAGTCTTGCTATATAAAAAGAAAGGCTCAAAGTACTTTACACATGTATAGAGACTTGTTATAAAAATTTCTCTCCTGTCTTCCCCAGTTTGCTATTTTGCTAATAAAATCTGGGAGAGGGTTTTCATTTGTAATTTATATCTGAGCAACACTTTCACTTTTAATTTTTATAATGACTTAGGTGTTTGGATGGGTTTTTTTGTTATCAGTTGTCATGAGGGAGAATTTCATCTGTGTATTTTAAGAACAAATATGAACATGTCTCTGTGGGAGCTCTTGCTAGTAATGAAGGTATGATAGTGTGTTTCTCAAATGTCCACCTGAACATCTTTCCAGACTTGAAGTGTTAGAACGGCTGAGGTTTGAGAGAGAAGATTAACGAAGGGTTAAAAGTGAAATAGACTTGATTTTGTGGGTTTTTTTATTTTTAACCTTTTTAATGTCTGGGAGAGGAGAGAACCAATAAAACTTGGTTACTATTCAGAATATTTATTTATTTATTTTAAAAGATTTTATCAGAGAGAGATCACAAGTAGGCAGAGGCAGGCAGAGAGAGAGAGAGAGGGAAGCAGGCTCCCTGCTGAGCAGAGAGCCCAATGTGGGACTCCATCCCAGGACCCTGAGATCATGACCTGAGCCGAAGGCAGCGGCTTAATCCACTGAGCCACCCAGGCGCCCTTATTCAGAATGTTTATTGACAGTGCTTCCAGTTTGGTCTTTTTTCTTTATTCTTGGGGCCTTTTCTTACAGGTGGGTTCACTTCTTCGAAGCTTTGAAGATGGCTCCAAACTTGCTCTTGGCCCAAATCACCTAGCAACACAGCCCTTCCCTTTTATGTGACTATTACTGATACCTAATAACTTTTTCATTTCTCTTTGTTATTTTTGTATTAAGTTTCACTAGCCTACAGCAGAATTCAAATTATTTTATAGTTAGAATCGATTGTCTGAACTGCCTCATTTTCTTGCTTGCTTTCCTTTTAATTGTTTCAGCAATGCCTGCTATCCTTTTTGTTCCTTCTCTGTTTTGCTATAGCTTTTTTTTTTTTTTCTTTTTGTTATTTGTTTTGTTTTGGAGGTGTAGTGAGCCACAGGAAAAAGAAAAAAAATGGAATATTGATCGCATCCTAAGAGTTTTAGGACATCAATATAAACATTAAAAAAGTCTTCATTTGATTAAACAACATGCCTTTTCTTTCTCCTGTCACTTCCTTTGTGGCTTAAGAGATCTGTATTCAGTTTCCTTTAGATTAGCAAGCCGTGCTTTTGTCTTACATGTTTTCATTAAAATTCACAATTAGACAAACTTATTTTTTGGATCCCCAAATTTAATAAAAATACAAATGCTTTTGGGTCCCATTTTCTTCCTAATTCCATAAGACATTATAATTGCCTTATGCTGACAATATTCACGCTTTTCTCTTAGCTGAGTTCCCTAGGACTTTCAGCAGTTAAGTTCACAGGTGCTTGAGTTTTACAGCACAGATAGAGGTCTTGGGCTAGGCCTGGTGCCCCAGCAGAACTAAGTGTGGCCCCTATCACTTTAGGTCTATTAGTGATATTCTTCCTTCAGGATAACTCTACAGAGACATAGACTTCTGTCATAGAAATGCAAATATTTCAGTGAATACAGAATGCATGATGTTACCAATCTGAGGTGGTCATGACATACTGGGCCAGTTCTCAACTTGGTTGCCAACTCTGATCCTTTTGTAATGGTTGCTGGAAGCACTGGTTTTCTGAAATCACAACCCAGCTGATGGAAAAAATTGCCAGATTGTTGATTCCATCCATACCTTTCACAGAGGCAAAAATGGTCATGGGAGAGCCATATATTTGCCAGTTTTAATCTAGGCATTCGTTATTTATTAAGAAAACAAAGAAGGGCTCCTTTTCATTTCATTTAGATGCCTCAGCTACAAACGGATTCTTTTTTTTTTATAAAGATTTTATTTATTTATTTGACACAAAGAGAGAGAGAGAGATCACAAGTAGGCAGAGAGGCAGGCAGAGAGGGAGGAGGAAGCAGGCTCCCAGCTGAGCAGAGAGCCCGATGTGGGGCTCGATCCCAGGACCCTGAGATCATGACTCGAGCCGAAGGCAGAGGCTTTAACCCACTGAGCCACCCAGGCACCCCTGCAAGCGGATTCTATTTGAAAAGTTAGCATAACTAATTTCTGAACATCAGCGCCT
The DNA here is from genome assembly GCA_003697995.1 of Taxidea taxus jeffersonii. Classification (NCBI taxonomy): domain Eukaryota; kingdom Metazoa; phylum Chordata; class Mammalia; order Carnivora; family Mustelidae; genus Taxidea; species Taxidea taxus. The sequence goes on along the minus strand of RCUC01128954.1, from coordinate 24,195 downwards.
ACTTAAATAGGTATGGTAGAGTCAGGTCTTACTAGAAAAGTAACAGCACATGTAGGAGTTTATCATTATGTAAAGATTGGAAATTATGAAGTTTGATTTCTCAGACCCAACCTTCTCATTTTCTGAAACCAAAGGTGGTCAGAGACCTGCTTGACTCCTAGGCAGTAGATCCCTCAAAGACTGCTGACATTTGAAAACCAGAGAAGCTGAACACTGACTCTCTAAAGAATACACTCGAATTCTAGAGAAGAGGTGATCTGATCTGTTTGGCTGTTTTGATGTGGAATATTGCAAGGGAGAACATTGTGACTTGGTCACAGAGGTGCTCTCAATTTGGAAGCAGCCGCCTGTTTGAACCTGTGTTAGTTCTGTTGTACCCTCCAATAGTAGGTCTTGGAAGGTATTTATCACCCTTTCTGCACTGTGTAAGTTTAATTTCTTTTCCAAGACAATGGGGGCCCTGAGGGAATGTCAAGGAAAGGGGGAGAGGGAGAGAGAGAGAGAGAGAGAGGAGTCTGGGATGAGATGTCTGGTTCTATAACTTCCTTCCAGGCCATTAGTTGATCTGTTAGATCAGCTTCTCTCAACCTTTGTGTGTGACTTTCCTGGCAGAGTTGTTGAATTATGTACAGCCACTTTCAGCAAGCTGCTTAGGTCAGGGAGCTTTTCTTTGGCATTTAGTTCCCAGATACTTAAACAAAACCTTAATTTGCTAAGGTTTTTAAGGCTAGAAGCTTGTTCTCTTTATCTGTTTTTATTATTTCTTCCATGCATTGTTATTCATAACACATCTGGCTGCAGGTTATGGTGTTTTGGCTGCGTTTCACCATGCTAACCTCTGTTACCTCTCCTAGGGTTTAGGAAACGGTCCCCTCTGGATTGAAATATTAATGATCATAAGTACAACAGCAACCCCTCTGCTTTTCAAGTAATGCAATTCTAAGCCGAAGGGCAGCAGCACCAATTATAACTACAGGAATCCTATATACTCTCCCAGTAGGATACACAGATGCACACACAGGGACTCAGCTGGGCTCTGATACTTGTAACCCGATGCTTCCTTGTGCTTTGGTGTTTTGAGGCTCTAAAAGAGAAAAATGATTCTAGCAAGGAGATTTGGTTAGTGAGGGAGAACCACTCACAACTGCTGAGCTAGCTGTGTGGGAAATTGCCCTTAGGTGCATGGTAGAGCCTCCTCACCTCTGCTAGTTAACACTCAGGTGCGGGCATGAGGGAAGCCTGTGTGATTCTCAATTTCTCCTCACTCCTCTGGGCTGTTTTCACTAATTAGAACAGTGTACCAGGGAATGTAGTAGTAGATTTTATTTTTGGCTGAACTGCCACCTGAGAAACAAGCTCTCTGTGCCCCGGGACATTCAGCCCAAGGGTGAAAACAAATGAGCAAAGATTATAAAATGGGTTGAGTCACAAGGTGTAAGGAGCCTGTTGGCAGAAACAGATTCACAGACGAAACTTTTGAGGCTGGCTTTTCTGCTAGATTACTCTCTATCTTCAGGCTGACAGTCCAAAGCCTTAGACTATTAGAGGGCATAAGCAGGTTTCGTAAAGGTCCACGGGTTCTCGATAGGAAGAAAGGAGAAATAAAATGTAGAACAGGGCACAGGCAAGGAAAAATGAGATGTGCCAAGACAGTAAAACTACAGAAAAGGGTAGAACAAAAATAGTTGCCAAGAAACAAAAAGATAAAACAATCGATTATTAAGTGACCAAATGAGGGGTGCCTGGGTGGCTCAGTGGGTTAAGCCTCTGCCTTCCGCTCAGGTCATGATCTCAGGGTCCTGAGATAGAGCACGCATTGGGCTCTCTGTTCAGCAGGGAGTCTGTCTCTCTGCTACGTGATCTGTCAAATAAATAAATAAATTTTAAAAAAAGTGACCAAATGAGAGTTACAGATAATCGCGATTTGCTGTGATGAAATTTGTCATGTTCTAGGCACCACTCCTAATGTGGAATATATATTGACCTATGATCCTTGTAACCATCTTATGAGAAAGAGAATATTTTTATCTGCATTTTACAGATGAGGAACTGCAAACACACAAAGTTTAAATAACTTGCTCAAGATTAACATTATATTCTTAACCATTATTCTTCAGCTTCCCCCTAAGAGATGAAAACTCTTTTCTAAGAAAAGCCTGGAGCAGTTGCCCAGGTAAAGATTGGTGCTCCAAAATCAGTAGAATTTAGCCATGCAGATGAATAATGTTAACAAAAGCACGTTAGCAAAAGGGGGCTCTATTGATTTATGGTTTTTAAAGATTGGTTAATTTCCTTAAAGGAATTAATGAAATTGCTTTCCTTTGTTCCATAACTTTGGATTCAGCTCTGGGTACAGTGAAATGATGAGTTTTCCTTTTCCTTAAGCCATCAGCTTCTTGAATGAGATTTTTTTTTTTTTTTTTACAGGTACTCATCAATGACATTTTAATCTTTTGAAGAATAGCAACTGGAAACTTTAAAACTAATTTAAAAATAAAGTTGATGAAATAATATTAAGATAATATTTCACATAATTGGGAGTGTTCATGATATATAAATAATATGTCAAGCAAAAGGCCAATTTTGTTTTAAAATGTGTAAATGTATATTCATATATTTTAAAAACTTACAAGATATACCTCCATTTATCTCTGAGAGTATGAAGGATTTCTTTTTTTTTTTTTTAAGATTTTATTTATTTATTTGACAGAGATCACAAGTAGGCAGAGAAGCAGGCAGAGAGAGAGGGGAAAGCAGGCTCGCTGCTGAGCAGAGAGCCCAATGTGGGGCTCGATCCCAGGACCCTGAGATCATGACTCAAGCCGAAGGCAGAGGCTTTAACCCACTGAGCCACCCCTATGAAGGATTTCTAGTTTTTCTGCTTACTCTTCTAAATTTCCCAGTTTAAAAAAAAATGACATGTATTACCTGTATAAGCAGAAAGGATATTAAAAGTGAAAATAAACATAGTGCCAGCATCATGTTTTAGAAATGGCTTTGGTAGATACTTAATCAAGTTAGGAATCCTAACCAACCAGCATACAGCTGTCTCTGCTTTTTATTTGAATTAAATCTTCTGACTTTATAAGAAAGAACATTGAATTCCAAATCTAAAACAGGATTAGTCAGGCTTCAAAATGGAACCAATTCTCTATCACATGTTGCAAAGAACACTGTCAACTCCTGTTCTAAACTTTGGGTCCTTGGAATCTTTTGCTGTTTTCTTAGCCTATGGCACTCTTAAGTTAGAAAAGGAAGAGCAACATGTTGTGTAGAAAAGGGAAAAAACTCTATCTCAGTGCAAAAAATCAGGCTTATTTTGTATGGGTTATATTCAGCTGTTGGGTCTGCATTCTTGCAGCTCTTTGAGAGTACCCCCTCACTAGGAACTTGGGTACATATGCACCTAGTTAACTGCTAGAATGGACAATGGTGTAAAGTATCTGGAGACCAGAAAACTCAACTTCTGAAATTATTACATGTTCATGTTACCATTTTCATTGACGGAAGAAGAAGGGAGGAAGCAATAGGAACTAAGATAAGACTTTGAAGAGGCACTTTCTGATGGTGACCAATAAGGCATGAAAACCATTGAGATGTAGTATGAAGGCTGGTAAAGGGAAGGAATTTCAGAAGTAAAACTGCCTTGAGGTGATTCTGGGTGGAGGAAGGAGTTACCCTTGAAACCCCTCCCTTTTACACAGTGAGATAAACTTCACCAACAAAAGCTTTATCTCCTTACGTGGAGTCCAAGGCCACCGTGCTCTCCTAGTGGTGCACACAGAAATTCCTCAGGAATCCACTCACTTATCCTGCTTAACTGGCCTGCCCAAACTCTAAGCCCTGGAGAGAACTTAGTTAAAAACTGATGGCCCATTGAAATTAAAAGAGCAAAACAAATGGCCACAAAACAAATGAGTAAGTGATGCTTCTTCGGTTCTTGAATGGCAGAGATGCTCGCTGCCAGTCCGAGCTTGTGCAAGAGGCAGAGGAAATGTACATTTCAGTTTCATTGCATGGAACTAAGAGTCCCCTTAGCTTTCGTATTGCATCCAGAGCACAAAAAATGATAGATTTAGCACATGCTTTGTGGCTAACCGCTCGCTTCTTGGGCAGGAGTACCAATAACCTTGCCAAACACTTGCTCTGATGGGGCTATGCTGTCTTCCTTGTTCATTGCCTGCTTGCCATCCTGATCTCTTCTAGCAAAACAGATTTATATTTATGCCAACTGCAAAGATAATAAAAAAGCAAATACTTTTAACCAGTGTAGCAATAAATTAATTTCATGCCTTTTCTAAATGACCCCGTTAATAAAAATAGAACTCTTCTGGTGCTGAGAATAACTGTGTAGAAGATGTGATTTTGTTGGCTTTCTCCTCAGGATGTGACATTGCTCACAGCAGCTCTTTCCAACTGCTGCCAGAAGCTGTGTCGGTCCTTGGTTGTGGGTGCTTAACAGCCATCTGGAAGGAAAGTTGGCATCACCTAGTTGAAGGCATATCTCAAATCAAGGAATTGTAGCTGCCATCTCAGTTAGTAAACACTGTAGTTTCCCTGCTGGATTGAATGTCTACTCCAAATTCCTGACAGGAAGAGAAAATCAAGAAGGAGGGACAAGGATAAGCATCACCTGAATGCTTTGCTGACAGGCAATTCATTAAGGCAGGGGTTTTTCTTTTATTCCAGAACTCAAAGCAGGTGATGTGCAGCCATTTTCATCCTTAATCTTAATAGAGCTAGTCAGTTGCTGCTCCTGCTTAGAAAAAGCATGCAGGCCATTCTCTTTAGAAACCAAAGTTTGAAAGAGTTTTTGCTGGAAATAAATGAAGGAACAGGAGGCATAGGCTTATTTTGTTTTTTATTTACTTGATACTTCAGTTGCCAGTGCTGGGAGGCACGGGCAGTCATTCTATTGAATCTTCTGCTATCTGCTGGACTGTGTCCATTCTGGAAGTGGACTTTAAGAGTCCCCTTAAACTTTGGACCAGAGGTAGCAAGCCCCAGAAATAAAATAGGAAACTTCTGTTGAGAACTCTTTCCAATCTGATGACCTCTGGTTTGGAAAATGGTACCTCAAAGCAGATGTGGCCTGGTATATTTTTTTCTGCTGATTATTCCGAGAGACCTGGAAAGAGTGAAGATGGATAAATTCCAGCCTACTGTCATCATGAGATGACAAGCAAAATGTGCTTTTGTTGTTCCTACAATGTTCATTTCTTCTGTCTTGGGAGTATTTCCCAGGAACGAGTTTGTCATTTTTTTTTTTTAAATTGAGGAATAATTGACATATAATACTGTATCAGTTTCAGTTGTATAACATAGTGATTCAGTGATTATATACATTGTGAAATGGTTATCACAATGTGTAGTTACCAGCTATTGAAAGAGTTTATCTTAGATCCATCTTTTAAGCAAGCATGCAGTATGGGATCTTGGCATTTTTAAAGCCAAAAACACCAAGGAGAGCATAAGACAACAGAAAAATTGAAGTGTGGACTCCAGATTGGCTGCTTAAATCTAATTAAAGAACTCTGGGTTTCCTGGAAGCAAACTGAGTGTTACAGAAGCGGGGGGTGGGGGTGGGTGTGTGTATATGGGGTAGCCAGGTGATGGGTATTAAGGAGGGCATGTGTTGTGATGAGCTCTGGGTGTTATATACAGCTAATGAATCGTTGAACACTACATCAAAAACTAATGATGTACTATATGTTGGCTAACTGAACATAATAAAAAAAGGGAGGGGCCTCATATTTCATTTTGCATTAGGCCCCAAAAATTATGTAACTAGTTCTGTCTAGGAAGAACATTAGCATTCCTCAAAATCTGTTGCCAATTAAACAGAGAAAAAAAAAGAAGAAGAAAGAGTTCTGAGTTCAGTTGGTATGTTTAGGTATTCCCATCACATATTTTAAGGAGTAAGCTGACATCATCTCTTGGTCCACTGTTGCATTTTGCCAGAGTTTTGGGAGAAATAACTTTGTAGTGGGTTTCCATTTCTAAGGCCATAGCGTGGTGGATTGTAGGGTCACAAGTAAATAATAAAGGACTGTTCTTTTGGTTTAGTCTTTTCCCTCATATCTCACTGTATCCTAATTCCTCTCTTTGGGTTAGGGATGGAGGAGTCCTGGTATGCCTTAAATTTTGATATTTCCCTTGAAATTTCTATTATTTTTGGCCACTCCTAAGGTGGGATGATGCCAGATAAGCCTTCTGCTGTCAAGAGAATCCAATTGTTACTGCTTCCTCCTCATCTGCTTTGGTTTGCAAGGAAGCACAGTATTGTGTTTTCTGAGTCTCCCACAGACATCAGCAAAAAAGCTTTAATCGCTTTAGTTTTGGGGTGCACTGTCTCTTCTCCTGATAAGCCAGGCACTTGTCCATATTGAATCACGGGAAGCTTCTCTGTGTGACTGTACTGTGATATCCTCTTTTGTATGACCATGAAATTGTTCCTAAACTAAGCCTGTTGCTTAATTTTAGCTGAATGGATAGAGATCCATTAATTACTCAGATTATTTCAAGCAAAAGTTTACCTAGAGACAAGATCCATGTGGCCCTAAATTTCAGTGGGAAAATTGTGAGAAATCTGGCTTCTCTGTTGACTAGTTGGTGACTTCTTCTCTTCCATATCGACTTCTCTGATGGAAGCTTTGCTTTTATCTTACCTCCATTAAACTTTCTCTATTAACTGTTTTTCTTAACTGATTGTCTCTGATCACTCATCCCTTAAGGTGAGGCTAAGTATTATGGTTCTAACTCTAACTATGGTTTCAGTTCTCCCATATAACTGTTGAAAGTCTTTTGGGTTTACCAGAAACTATTTCTTGACAAGCCCTATTCCATTTTTATTTTAAGTAACAGGTTCAATTACTTTTAAGTAATTAATTATTTTAAGTACAGTTTCAGTAGGTCAATTACTGGTCTTAAATTACTTGCCTTTATTTATGATTTATGTTTCCAACTTTTATCAAATCATCTCTGGCAGGGGTCTTAGAGTAAATACTGGGGCTGGGAATTGTGGGTAGGACATTTCTCCATGGAAGAGGCTGTGGGCAGGTTCTGCAATGACTTACACCTATGTACCTGATGTGCCACTTTGGATTGGCTCCATTTCTATAGAACCACTGTGAGTCAGACATACATGGGAAGATAAAGGAGGGACAACCTTTTTTGTGTTCTAAACTTGGACGTTTTTATTTGCATTATGTTTTGAATGACTCTTAAGGGGAAAATGTGAAATTTTGAAACAAAATATTGAAATATTGTGATTTATACAAAATCTTTTGAAACTCTGTTGTTCTCTTTGTCTTAGGTATTCAGTGCCAGTAGGTTGAAGCCTGTAAATTTCTCTGAGATGGACCAAATTTGCTATTGTCTGAGGTTACCTTTCTGCTAGTGAGGTTATGTGGAGTATGATGTTCATTATAATAGATCTAAATGTAGTTTAGTTCAAGGAGAACATGTGGTCTTTTGGTGTTGCTCAGGGCATGATTTCATTGGACTAATTTCAATCCTGTACTTTTTTTGTGTGTAGCACTTAACAAAATTATAGACAGTTTGGGCTGGGAGTGGCCTTCCATCATCTAATCCAGTCTTTTCATGTTTATAGGAAAAGATTTGTCCAAAAATAGGTAATTAGTGTGGGTGGGTGTGGAAATTAGAAGCTATATCTGCTGAATTGCAGGCCAGGATTTTTTTCTAATGTTCCATGCTATTTCCAAGGATGGATAAAACATATGGCTTTAAAATTGATACTTATCAAGAGCCTTTTAAATACAGGTGAGTAGAATAGAGCAAGTTATATAGATACCAACTAGGAATATCCTGAGGATGGTAGAGACCTCTAAGACCTATAACTGGTTCTGAACCAAGATACGAGGCTTTAATTTCCTCAAATGCTTTCAACATTTAAAATTTCCCTTGTATGTTTCTTTTGGGGACCCAATTTCCTTTGCCAGTGAATAGGCAAACAGGAACTAATAATGTACTTTTATTAGCTACATTCTCCTCCCTGATATTATGAATTTTTTTATCTGATGGTCTGTGCAAATGTTTCAGATGGTAAGTTTTTACACAATGCCCAGTGTAGAAACTTATGAAGATCCATAAAGAAAAGGCTATATTTTGTAGAATAGGCTCTTGAATTAATGGGGAAAACATTTAAGTTTCTCTCCACAGTATTATGACCACTTAACTATGAGTCCATTTTTGTGTAGATCTCCAAACTTGGTATTTTGGTCAAATAACAGGTCATCAAATATCTCTTCCATGATGCCTAAAAGAAAGCTCACTTCCTTAGCAAAATCCTAGTTTTAACAAGATAAATGTTTATTGAATTAGTGCCAAAATGTTATGTGAAGAACCAAGTAGCCTGCCGGCACTTGAGGCCTATGTCAATTATAGTTTAATTGAGGGACTTTTTGTTTGTCATGATATGGATAATAATTTCTAAGAATAGAGAACTTTATCTATCTCCAAGGTAGTAATGAATGTCATGTTTAAAATCTTTGTGTTTGTCCCCTGACCCATTTACTGAGCCACCCAACAGGGGGTTGATAATAAGAATTTCAACTTACAGGGGAGCCTGTGTGGCTCAGTGGGTTAAATCCTCTGCCTTCAGCTCAGGTCATGATCTCAGGGTCCTGGGATCTACAGCATCAGGGGGGGTCTCTGCTCAGCAGGGAGCCTCCCCCGCCACTCCCCCGCCTGCCTCTCTGACTACTTGTGATCTCTGTCAAACAAATAAATAAAATCTTTAAAAAAATAAAAAAATAAAGAATTTCAACTTACAAATGTAAAAGGAATAATAGAATTAGAAAAAACATGTAAAAACTCTTAACATATTGGTCCTTAAAAATAGAAGCCTATGGCTTCTAAAACTATTTTGATAAAATTTGTGGAAACATAGCATAATTAATGGATTAGGCTGTCAAATCTTGAACCCACTGATGAATCTTAGTATCACAAAATTTGGGATCAACCAGACATTTTGTGCATCTAGTTGGTGCCATAGAACATATGCATCACCCCTTATGAGGATTTTTGCCCAGAATAGTTGAACCTGAATTTAATTAAGCCCCTTAGGCCTAGCAACCAGTTCTTTAATAAATAAATGGCACAAGAACAAAAAAGTGAGCGGGAACCAAGTGTAATGGGTAGACATTGCTAGGATCCTAATTCAGATATATCACTGTAAGACGACTTTTTTTTTTTTTTTGAGAGCAAAGAAAATTGAGTACAGATTGGGTATTAGATTATACTAAGGAATATTTATTAATTTAGTTAAGTGTGGTAATTTCCTTGTGGCTCTTTCAAGATACCTGCTAGAGATACGTACCTGTGAAATGATATGATATTAGGGACTTACTTTAAAACAGTGATAGGGTGCCTGGGTGGCTCAGTGGGTTAAAGCCTCTGCTTTCGGCTCAGGTCATGGTCCCAAGGTCCTGGGATCGAGCCCCGCATCGGGCTCCCTGCTCAGCGGGGAGCCTGCTTCCCCTTCTCTCTCTGCCTGCTGCTCTACCTACTTGTGATCTCTCTCTCTCTGTTAAATAAATAAAAAATCTTTAAAAAAAAAACAGTGATAAACAAAGGTGGGAAGTTGGATAAACTGGAGAATAGTGTATTACTGATTATTTTTAAAGCTGGCTGATGGATCTATGGCAGATTATTATGATCTTGTCTCTGCTTTTGTGTATGCTTCAAGTTTTTTAAAAATAAAAAGATTTACAAAATAGCCCACAAAGAGAGCTCTGTTATGTCTTCATCCCAGAACATGTGAAATTTTTTTTTTTTAAAGATTATTTATTTATTTGTTTGACAGACAGAGATCACAAGTAGGCAGAGAGGCAGGAAGGGAAGCAGGCTCTCTGCCGAGAGCAGAAAGCCCAATGCGGGGCTTGATCCCAGGACCCTAGGATCATGACCTGAGCTGAAGGCAGAGGCTTTAACCCACTGAGCCACTCAGGCACCTCTCAGAATGTGTGAGATTTTTAAAACCAGAACTCAGATTTGACTTGGTTAAAAAAAAAAATAGATATTCAAATTCTCACACTATTCAACATTGAAGACTGACAGCTTATCTCTTAGGATAGGCCTGGTTTAGGTACTACTTTGCCATATTACTGATTGAATGTCTGTGGGCATTAATACCTCCAAGTCATAGAGTTGGAATCTGCATTATAAAAATAATACTATCTGCAGTACATGGTTGTAATGAGGTTTAAACATGAAAATGTAAGTGAAACACCTGGTGTGGTGTCTGGCACGCACTCACTACTCAATAAATGAAGCTGGGGGCTCTCTTTGCTTCCAATTAAGTGTCAGGTATGTGCCAAACCTGTGCTAAATCTAGGGAATTTTTATGAAGAAAAAAAAATGTAGCATCTGCCCATGAATGGTTCTTAGTTTATTGGCAAAGTTAAACCCCAGGAGGTTGGAGTTTTTTAGGTGTAAAAGGGTCAAATACCAGCAGTTTCATGTGGTTGGACCTGATGACTGATGTGAAATACAATCAGGGAGGTAGTGGGTGCAATGGTTAAGATGACAGTCTTCTATCAGACTACACTTGAAACTTGGCTCTGGCATGAACAAATTGTGTGATCCTGAATAAGGTCACCTGTAGTGCCTTTTTCATGATCTGTAAAATGGGGATATACTAGTATTTACCTTATAGGATTGTTATGAGGATTACACATAAAACATAGATAACAGAACTTAACATAAAAAGCCCAGAGCATTATTGTCATCAGGGCATATCCAAAGTGATGTGTGAAGACATCCAGTTATGAGAGGTGCATGTAATCATGTCTGGTGCCAGGGGTTGGTGCTGAGAGGATAAAGGAAAATTTCACGAGGGGCACCTTGGTGGCTCATTTGGTTAAGCAGCTGCCTTCAGCTCAGGTCATGATCCTCGGGTCCTGGGATTGAACTCTGCATCGGGCTCCCTGCTAAGTGGAGAGTCTGCTTCTCCTACCCCCTCTGCCTGCCGCTCTGCCTACTTGTGCTCTCTCTCTCTCTGTCAAATAAATAAAATCTTAAAAAAAAAAAAAAAGGTTGTTTCATGGAGATAGTGTGACATTTGAACTTTACCAGGAAGAAGGAGCCACTCAGGCAAAGAAAATTACTCTAAGGACATTTTAGGCAAAGGGCCTGGAAATAGGAAAGGAAAGTTTCAGCAGCAGAAGGTAGTGGCATGGGGATTAGAGTTTAGAACATGGGTCTAGTAGATGGAGAGGGGCTGCACATGAAACTCACTGGTAGCGGGGGTGGTTTATATCTTGACCATTCAGTAGCAGAGGGAGTCATATGAATAGTGACAGTAATGTGAGTGATTAGTTGCCATGAAGGGAAGACTTGGTGGGAATCTATAAAAATAACCTAGAGCCTTGCTATTCAAAGTGTGCTTCCTGGACCAGCAGCATCAGTATCCCCAAGGATCTAATGGAAATGGGAATTCTTGGGCCCCACCCCCAGAACCTGAATTTTAACAAAATATGCAGGTAATTAATGAGCACATTGATATTTGAGAAGCCTGGTCTGGAGACAGCTCAGGAGAGCCTGGGCTAAGGCAAGGACAATCAATGGGGATGTCAAGCAGAGAATAAGGACCACTAACAGATATATTTAAGAGTTGAAACTGAAAAGATTTGACTGATTAGGTATGGGGGTCCTGAAGAGGATACACTGAGAATAAAGCTGTGATTCCTTACTAAAATTTCTGGATGGATGATTGGGAATGAAGAAAAGGGAAAGTGTTGGGGAACAAAGGTGAGAAAAAGAGTTCACTTTATGGCATGTTGATTTTAAGCAGCCTGTGGGACATAGAAGATCCATAAAAAATGGACTGAGGAAAATGAAGTTACATTATGAAGAAGAAAATCTGAAAAAAGTAGTTATCTTAACGTCAAGTAAAAATCCAATGATGACAAATGCTACACCTATCCTCTCTACTGTTCTTCTATAAAAGAACATGGAGGGGCACATTAGAATTGGTTCTCTAGTGAGCATTAAATACTCTGAAAAATTTTTGAGCTGTAAAGTCAAACATTCCCGGCTCCTATGTTAAGTGTAAATGCATAAAAGTAAAACTAAGACACAACAGAGCTTGATAATTTGTATGTAATTCTCCCATATAGACTTGGCAAGAATTCAGGCTCTGGAATTTGGAGAGGTTAGGGACTCCTGGTGATTTCTTGGCAGCAATATTAGTGGATTTTCTTTTTAAAACTTGGTTTGGAAGGATCTAGAGCACTCAGATATCTGAGTTCACTATCTGCTGAGTTTAAATGGGATGCTGCCCAGGGGTAGGTTTGAGAGGTTATTTAGCCAGATTGTAGAATCTCTAAATATGCAATCACTCTCCCACCCAGAGTTGCCAGATTTAGCAAATAAAAATACAGGACTCCTAGTTAAGTTTGAATCTCAGACAAATGCAAACATTTTTTAATAAAATATTAGATCAAATACTGCATGGGATATACTAAAAAAATCACTTTATCTGAAATTAAAATATAAATAGGTGATATGTATTTTGTTTGGCAACTTACCCCAGTGCCCTAGTTATGACAGAGCATACACACACACACACACACACACACACACACACGTATATATATATACACACACATCTGTATATAGCAAATACAGTGAACTCTAGCAAATATTAATGTTTAAGGGCTAAGCTGAGAATTTTTCAAGATGTTCTGTCAAAATTTATAACATTAATTCATATAAACATCCATATATCCAGTTTGGAGGAAAAAAGCAGAACAGGCTTGCCAGGAACATAATGCCATGATTCTTCTTCTTGTGCTTATGATAAAATTACCTGTTTATTTTTTTAACCCCTGCATACATTTTAGAACTTTGCTCCATAATGTTAATACAGCATTTAGTGGAAAGACAGTCTATAATTAAGGCATAAGTTTTCAAACATAACTGCAGATGTAGAGCTGTGAGGGTAGGCTTGATGCTTGGTTTGTAAAGGAGACTCTGATGTTAAACAGATGAGCTTCTATTTAACAAGATGATGTTGAAAATAAAGCTGTATTACAGATAGCATCTGACTATATATAGAAACCTCTCTAGTTGGGTCTGTTTTTAGAAATTTTAAGACATGGATCTGTGTAAGGTCTTCTTTCTCAACTAAATTCAACAAATATGTCAGACAGAAAATGTGATTAAAAAATAGTTGGCAGTACAGAGTATTACAGTAAGGACAACAGAGAAATAAGGAATTAATTCCAGCAAGGGTCATTTGAGAAGGTTTCACAGAGGGTGGTAGACAAGCATCTTAACATATAGGATTTAAAAAAAAATCTTTTTAGCAAGTTATTTTTTCCTAGATATTAAGGGAATATATGCATAATTTTATAAGGCAGAAAGAGGCCTTTAAAAGAAGAAGAAAGTAATTATCCCAAATTTTAAGAGCTAGAAATAGCAATATCATTTTGATATATTTCTTTTCAGTTTTTTTCTGATTTTTTTACATAATTAAGATTGCGTATGTATATGCAATTTTCTATCCTGCCATTCCACTTAACATATATCTTAAATATTTCATCATGTCGTTAAAAACTCCCTGTTAACATTGTTTAAACAGTTAACCAATAATCCATTATATGAATAATGATTTTTAATATAATCCCCTAACTTTGGGTTTTTAGGTACCTTCCAGGGTCTTTTTTTTCTCTTGCTATTATAAAATACATGGTTGTACATTTAAAAATATCTATAGCTCTGATTATTTCTAAGACTTAAAAGTAGAATTATTGGGTTAAGGGTACAAAATAACATTAATGGTCTTGACACACATCCTACCAAACTGCCTTCTGAATAGATTGTCCCAGTTTAGACTTGAAGAGTCAACAGAAAGGATGAAAGGGAGCACTAGAGGACAGAGGGAGAAAGTGTGGTGTTTAGTCAGCAGCAAGGAATAGTCGGGTTTGTTTGGAACAGAAGGCATGAGTAATGGATGGGTGAAATCAGGCTAAAGGGGTAGTTTAAAGTCAGATTATGGAAGATATTAAATGCCAAGTGATGGCAGTGAGCCTTCCTTCTGCAGGCAGTTGTGAGCCACAGAAGGCTTCTGAGTAAGAGAATGCCATGACTTTAGAACCTTCTTTCAGTTAATTATAGGTCATTAAATGTTTCTGAACTTTTGGATCATGCCCAAATAATATTTAAGGTCATCAGCTATCAAAATTTGAATGTCTGGAAATAAACTATTCCATTGGCTCATCATGTTTAAAGATATCATTGACATTTACCTTATTGAACATAAATTGATTTTTACACTCTTCTGTCAGTGACTGCATAAAGCACCTGGAAGGTAGAGAGTGCTAGGTCAACTCTATGTCATGGAAACCTTTTAATGTGTACTCTGCTGGCATATAGAACTGTGAGTGTTATAAAGATTTATTGAGGATTTAAGATGTTTCTAGGACTTCCTTGTTTAATGATGTGCCCTGTAACCATTCCTGGCTCAGAGCAGGACTGCCAGAGCAAAAATGCTATAAAAAAGTCAATTCACATACATTTTGTCTATTTAAAATCAGGTGCAATGAGCTTTTTTTTTTTTTTCTCCAAGTGCTCCTGTTTCTCTATGACACTGAATATTTATATGAAACATTAAAGAAACAAATTAATCAGATATCCAGACTTATTTTACATCTTGTTAGCAAAACAACACACAGATGCTTTCAGGGAGTAAGTATGGACTCAGATTAATGTTGCTCAGTCTGGTCAATGGAGATTGTCTCTTCCTGAGGGAAAAAGATGGAGTTTGTTAACTTCTTTGATATGAGTGCATGCCTACAAAAAGGAAGATGAGACACTGTCTGACTTTGGCAATCACATGATTCTTCCATGGGTTGTTTTCCTTGTGTTGTTCTGTCACATACGCTGGAGCTGGGAGAATGCAAGCTTCTAAATTTGGAATCTATTTAAACACTGAAGGTTCTGAGTTTCAAATTCAACTTGATCTTTTCAGCCTTTGGATTCTGTCTCCTGCTGTCATAACATCACTTCTTGATTCAAAGGGGAAGAAAAGAGATTCATAGCACCTCAAATAGAACTTCTCGGGCATGGCCATGCGTCAAGTGTAAATGAGTCAGAAAACCAAGCATTAATTTTACTTGAAATAGATAAGACTTTAAAAAATAGGGATAAAATTGCATTGATGGTTTGAAATAGCTATTCAAGTATTTTATAGCACCTACCACCAGACATGCTTGGTTAAGAGTGTGAGGCACTCCTTCCATGTTACAGCAGTCTCTAGAGACATTTTGTTAAATCTAAAATGTAAATAGCCTCTCCCTTTTATATTATGCTTGGTTCTGACATTAATGCTATAACATTTAAGTGACTAACAGAGTATTTCTGACCAGGCTTCCTAATTTTGTCATGAAATCTTGCCCAGAATGAATTTTTGCTTAAAAGGCCAACCATTTAATACATATTTCTTTTGGCCAATTTAAAGCAAATAAATCAGGTCAGTTCTTTTTATGACACAAAGGAGGAAAATGATAAGTTTTCTTCAGACTTTTTTATTTTTAAATTTCTATAACTGAAGTGTCTCTTCTTTCCTTTAAGTACAAGCTGACAGGTCATTAATCCTTAATGTGGATTTATACCTCTGGGTATTTTGGGAGAGAAAACTCATTAAAATTCTTTTGTTTTATATGTAACCGTCCTAATAGAAATTTGGAGTTCATGTTTAGAATTTGTTAAAATGGGTAGAAAGCATAGAAATCCTTTTAAAAAGAATTGAGGTACATGAAATTACTTCTATCTATAGTCTAGAGTCAATGCTGTCACTGTTCCTGAATGTCTGTTGCTAACTTCTAACAGAAAGAACATCTAAGTTCTGCATGTTCATATTTTCAGCATGAATATATATTCCATTTGCATTATCTGGATTGGTCTTTTGCATTTAATGTAATTTTCTATAGGGATTTCCTATATTTCCGAAAAGCACTGGATATTTTTGTCTTTAATTCTAACCAAAGGTGAGGCATTAGGCAGCCATCCTGCTTTTATTTTTAAGGAAATTGGCTTTTATTAGGTGAAGATTGGGTAGCGATGGTTTATATGTTGGCAGTAGAGAGTGTTTTATTGTCACTGGTGAATCTATGCTGCATTGTATTGCCACATAATATTTTCCCCTTATTTTCTCTTTCTCCCCTTCCCTCTCTCCTCTACTGGATGTTTGAAGGCCTTCTAAATGGAAAGGAGCTGCCATCAGCAAACTTACATTTCGAGCCTATCTAGAAAGATTTAGAAATCTATAAAAACCTCCCTAAGGTCTAAATTGGGGATTGGGATACTCTCTTTCCTGATTATCCAAAAGAGCTTCTCTCTCTTTTTATCCTCATCATTGATGAGAATACCAGAACTCACCAAGAAAGGCATTATTATGCTTATGCTTTTTACCTTATTTTTCTCAAATAAGTGCGCCAAATTCTTCCATAATCTAAGCTACATTCTTGGTATGCATTTGAAATCTTCATTTTTTTCAATCCATGCACACACCTTGAACATCACCCATGGGTTGAGCCCAGGGTTGGGCACTGGAAGCATAATAATGGACACAGTAGTCACTGTGTGTGTCCATGGGGAGGGAGTGGGAAGAATGGGAAAAATGAGAGTTCAGCACTAATCAGTTTGTCTCATGAGGAGTAAAAATTATGTGATCGGAGCTACCAAGGAGATACATAGTGCTGTAAAGTGTATGACAGGAAGAACTAATTTCCACTGAGAACTTTCCACTGAGAGAAGGCTTCCTTGAAGAAGTGACTTATAAGAAAGGGTGTGATGACTGACATTCTAGACAAGGTAGACCACAGTATAAAATGTTAAAAGAGTATTTATTGTAGGGACTGAAAGAGGCTGGGGCACAGAGCATGAAGAAGGAGTTTTGTCAGGTAAAGCAGAGAGTTATATCTGGACCAGATCATACATGACTCTGTAGGTCATGTTAATTATATTTATCTTCAGGGAATACTCAAGAATAAAAAGGAGAGATAAGACAGATCTTTGTTTTTGGAAAGATCAGTCTGGTTATTAAGGGGAATTATGGCAGTATGTGTGTTGAAACCTGTGAGGGGTCATTTAATGGCCTATGTGGTGGTAATGGAGTATACAATGGATTTAGAGGCTATTGATGGATTTGGTAAGGGGCGTCAGAGAGGGAGGTATCCAGAATAACTCCAAGGTGTCTGACTTGCTCTCTATGGGAATGGAGGTTGATCTTCAATGAAATACTGTCCTACCCTTGGGTTCATTAGATCATGAACGCCTATAGGGTCGGAGCTGTTTATGGAGTGAACTAATAAGCTTGAATATTAAAGTAATCAATTCTGGTCTGCAATATTCCCTTATTACTCTGAATGGCCTTTACTGTTTCATGGTCATAATTTACAAATATTTACTCAAGTACTTAAAAATTCTTTCTAAAAACAGTGTCAGAGAAAATGCAAATAATGTTATTATTAGATCTTTGAAATGATAATTATAGTAATGCTTGTATTAGTCAAGAATGCTAAAAGCTCAAATCCCCCCTTTATTGTTTAATGCATTTGTATAACATTCATGAGAGTAGCTGAATTATGAGTTTCTATAACAAGAATAATGAAAAAAAATCTACTTTTACAGTTTCTAAGCTTCTCATCAAATTTTTTTATGTAAAAGAAAAGTTCATTTCTTTATATGTGAACACAAAAGTCCATTTATCTAAGCTTTACTGAGGAAGAAGTGCATAGGATTCTCAGCTATGCCAAGGATTAAGAGGAAGTAAGACTGGGTTCAGAAGCTTGAGAATTAATCCAGGGCCACATGTCCTCTCCCACTATCACTGATCCCTCTTCTGTACCTCTTTCCAAAATCAGTAGTTACAATCTTTGCTGTGGTGTTTGGGGAATATGTGTGCATAGTCTCATTAATTGCTTCAGTATTCCTTCTGATTTTTCCATTGATAGCATCAGAAACTAAGTAACATCCACTCCTTGGCCCACCCTTTCATCTATTCATCTGTGATTTCATCTGTAGTTTCCATTAAACATTGAATTTAGAGCACATACTGTGCACGAAATACTGTGCCAGTGACTTTGGACAAAGTCCGTGGAAACCGTATTTGATAGCTCTCAGTATTCCTTGCTTCTTGCCCTATGTAGTCTCCCTCCACAGAGAACCAGGGCTTGCCTGTCAAACCAAGTGTGACAGAGGTGGTGATATGCAATTTCCAAGGCTTGCTTTAAAGGGCATTGTATCTTCCATCTTTTTTCCTTGGATCCCTGCACTGAGGAAAGTTCGTTGCCATGTTGGGAGGACATTAAGCAGTCAGTGCTGTGGAGGGGGACTGGCATTTGTTCAGTACCAACTTTTCAGCCTTGTGAGTGAGCTCCCTTGGACATCTTGCTGCAACAACTGCAACATTATGAGAGACCCTGAACCAGAAACACCCAGCCATGTCACTCCTAAATTCTTTACCCACAAAAACTGTGGCAGATAAATGTTTCTTATCTTAAGCCACAAAGTTTTGGAGTAATTTGTTACACTGAACAGATTCTGATACTGATCCCTACTATTATATCATGTTTCCTTGTATAGCAAGGTATGGTAATAGTCATTGAGAAGTGTTCACTTCTCAGCCATATCTTAGTTGATAATAAAGAAAGCTCAACCATAGCTTCAGTGCAGAGAGATTTAGTTACGATTTGAGATTTTTGGAATTCAAAACATACACAGATAATAGTAGTGACTTGGGTTTTTTGTTGTTGTTGTTGTTGTTTTTTAGATTTTATTTGCTTATTTGATAGAGATCACAAGTAGGCAGAATGGAAGCAGGCTCCCTGCTGAACAGAGAGCCAGACGAGGGGCTTGATCCTAAGACCCTGGGGTCATGACCTGAGCTGAAGGCAGAGGCTTTAACCCACTGAGCCATCCAGGCACCCCAGTGACTTGGGTTTTTATAACAATTTATTTTTGCAGTTTACAAAGTGCTTTCACACAATATACATAACTATAGCTCTCTGAAAGTAGTGAGGGTTTCAGAAGAGGATCTGGTTGCTACATTGTGTTGAGTATCCACTCTATGCCAGTCAGTGAGCTAGGTACTGGGATCATAGCAGAGCTCAAGGCAGACAGAGTTTCTCTGTTTTCACTGAAGAGGGCCAGAGCACTTAGATGATTGCAAGAGTTATGCTTGCTGCCAAGGTTTAAGTAAAGTTGCTATGAAAGCATTAAAAAAAAAAAAAAGAAGGAAGCCAAAGTAATATAAGGGTAAAGGAAAGCTTCTCTGAAAGTGCTGTAGTTCATTTGAGACTTACAAGATTCAGGGGGTTATCCAAGGGAAACAATATAGTAGGTGAAGGTGAGGCTAAATATTCTAGGTATCTAAAGTCCTGAATCAGGATAGTGTGCTCTGTTTGAAAAATGGAGAGTAGTCAGGTATGGATAGAGTAGGACAAGGAAAAGGAGGCCCTGTAGTACACATGCTTACCAGGGTTAAGGGAAGTCACTTAAAGTGTAAGGTTTTATGTGACTGAACTAGAACTTGAACTTGGGTTTTCTTTCCACCTCTTTCATTTTATAGCATTTACTATTCCTTTATTACAGTATCCTTGACAGATAGACTGCAAGCAACCAAATACCTACTTTTAAAAGAGAGGAAGGAAACAAGATTCAGTGAAGGCAAGGAGAGACTTACCTAAAACTATATTATCTGTGGTAGAGCCAGGAACTTGGATGTTGCTCTGACGCTCATGGAATTCAGGTTTTTTGACTCAAAATTCAGCACGTAATTAATTTTATCCATTTGATTTCATCTGATTCACATGAATGTTTCATCTGATTGTGAGAAGCCTAATCTGTAGTGTCTGTTGCAGAAGATACATCTCTAGGTGGCTATCAGAAAACCCGAAGGCTTGTCTGGTTGCAGCCTGTCCGGTCAACCCGCTTTGGGGGTTTCTAGGGACTATCTAGAAGGGAGTCCAGCATTTGTCAGCTTTGAAGGCCCCTAGCTTCAGTACCTATAGAGAGTGGTAGCAAAATCTTGTGCCAAAAATAACTTCCATATCTGTCATCAGGAGCAATGAGAAGAAATAGTTGGGAAGAGTCTATGCTATTCCACAACTGCTTTGTCCAAAAACCAAAGTATAAAATGGGGGGAGACCACTGCTTAAGGAATACAATTAAGCTGAGTCCCTGTGGTGTGCTTCACTGAGGAAGGGATGCAGAGGATAAGGACTAGGCCTATGAACTTCTGCATAAGAGAACAAAAGGAAGGTGAAGAAGGGTGCCCGGATACTGCTAGGGAATGGATATGGGTAAAAGTTGGCGCTGACTGAATATGGAATTTAGAGGAAGAAATCACAAGCTGCTATTAGGAGTTTATATTTTCACTGTCTACGACACCTTAAGATTGAAGGGAGGGAGAGGGAGAGAGGAGGGTTATTCCTGGCAGATAAAGATTAGGAGACTAAGGATTCTCGAATTACTAACCAGAGACTCCTTTTCTAGGCAAGGAAAAGCTATTACTTTGCTTAGAGATTAAGGGATTGAGAGTAGGAGAGGGGCTGATCCTTGGAAAATTGCAAAGCTGCTGAAGAGGCAGCAGCTGAACATATTTTCCTTTTATTTTTGAATGTTGCGATGTCTGAAGAAAAAGATATCAGTCATAGAACTGACTGGCAGTGATCCAGCCAAACCTCTGGATAACTCAGAATTCTGGTGATTGGCATTTGAGCGAAGTTCCCTGACATCCAAGCTGAATCTGCTCCATTCAAGCAGACTGATTTGTGCTGGTCATTTTTTTCCCTTCCTGTGGGGAGGGAGAAAAGTAGCTATGCATGATGATGGGCCCTGTGTTGGCTTCTCAAGAAGTTAATTAAATTCCTTCTAGACAATTTAGGGAACCTCATTCCTTCATGCTTCAGTCCTTCTATCAGTGAAGAATTTTATATTATAGTGCTTGGCAGATGGAATAATTCTTATTTTCTTAACATTTTTCTTTATATTTGGAGATTGTTTTTAGTTTGTTTGTATAACCTAACCATCATTCCATCCAGTCCTCTAGGGTTTCTGAATATATCTTCACCTCAGAGAAATGCCAGACCCCTGAACAAGAAAAGGAGTTGTGCTCAAGAAAAAAATGGGAGTCCATTACATTCAGCTTCTACATCTGCAATCATAAAGATTGCTGGTCTAAAATTCTAGAATGTTCCAGGTTTATTGAAATTCTCTCTACAAGGGAGTTAGAATGGAAGAAGAGAAAAAATATTTTACCTTTTTCTTGTCTCACATCCTCTCTTCCTATCTAATAAATAGATATTTATTAAAGGCATGTATGATCAAGCATTGGGGGAATAGAGATAAGCACAACATGTCTGAATCCTCATGGAGCTTAGAGTTTAGAGGGAAGCACAGATGGGAAATGTACCACTACAGTCCCGTGTGTTAAGAGCCACAATAGGAAATTGTTGGGGGCTAAAGACAAAGCAGTGCCACTCAACTTATTTGGGAGAGAGGTTGAGGGGGGGGTCAAAAAGTCTCCACATAGAAATGAATTTTAAACTAAATAATAATGAGTCAGGTGAAATGGAGCTAGAAAGAGTGTTCTAAGCAGAGAGAGCAGCAAGTCGAAAGATTCAGAACAGAGATGATGGGATTGTGATACATTTAAGACTTTGGGAGAAGTTCACGTGAGTGAGGTGAAGTTTGGTGGTCATGGTGTCAAGAGAGGGTGTCACTAGTGTTGGGATGGAGCTGGTGAGAAACAGCAATGGAGAGATTAGCAGGGCCAATCCATGAAGAGTGTGAAAGGTATGCTTAAGAATCTGTTCAGGAGGCCATCTTACCCACATGGCTGTGATCAGGACTCTTGCATTGACTTCTGTATAGTCTGCCAATACTCAGATTCATTATGACTTTACTGAGTGGGTACAGAGAGCACCTGCTAAATTGCCAGGCACTGTGCAGTGGTTTCTAGGCTCTAGAATCCGTGTCTGAGTTTGAATCTTGGCCCTGCTATTTATTAGCCAAGTTATCTTGCTTTGGTCAGTGCCCAGTAGATTGCAAGCATTTAAAACGTGTCTGCAATCATTATTGTTATTATTATCCCTATTTTACAGATGGAGAGACTGGGCCACAAAAGGTTTCAGTTGTGCATAGCACAGAACTTAGTGATGGAATTGGGGTTTGCATTACCCTGGAGAAGGATGTTGCTCTTCTTTTTTCTGGGAGAGGGAATAGACATTGAACTGGGGAAAAGGAGAGCAAGTCCTAGACGGACCCAGAGCAACAAGTACAGTGACACTGGTTCACAGACATTTGCCAGTAAAATCTAATGTCTCTTTTTATGTTTAAAAACATGACCTCAGGCTATTCTTCAGCATAAGAAATGTGATCATTTTGCATTTTTATTGCTTTTCTATGTCAGAAATGTTAGTAGTATTCAAAGTCTGAAGAACAAGTCTACACGATGTTTTATAGATCCTTTTTTGTTGAGAAATACTAATTTGTGGGAATCTCTGAAAATCATTCTATTTCTGCAACAAATGGTAACATGAGATACTTCATCTGGACTGCTTATACTTCCACAAGCCTCTTTCTTATGTGTTTTTGTAAGGTGATATGTGTCTCTTAAATTTTTTGGTGCCTTTCTATAAGAAATCCACAGTGCTGATAGGGGCCCGTCCCTATTGATGGTATCCAAATGAGGCATGCTTGCTCTGCCACATGGTGCAGAATTCACTTGGTTTTGTGTTTTCTGCTGCAAGCAATCCTTCATTAGGCATCTTGAACTGGGGCTTTCATATAGTATAGAATTGCATATAGAGTAACTCAACTCTTTCAGTTAAACTTGAGATGCTTTCCATGAGTAATTCATAACGAGGGTTATTGATGGCACAGTCAGGTTTCAGAGGGAGTCTCAAGAATGGGGAGATCATGCCCCAGTCTTGCCACTCTTACATCTAAGTGGTTATATGTAAGAAGCCTTAAATCTTAAATCATTTTTGTGAATCTGTTTTCATTTTTAATTTCAATCTGGCAATGGGATATACTCTGGCTGAACTGTTTTATTTCAAGAAGCTTCTTTTGTGTTTTAAAAATAAAAGGATGAGTGTGCATCACATATGTTGGAGCATTTGCAATTAGTTGGTGTTACTCTTAAGTGACTGGGCAGGGAAGGCAGACTGCCAGCCTTGGCAATCTTTTCAGATTCTTTTTCATGCCAATTTGCAATTTGTGACAGTGCCATGTTTTTATCAGGAGGCTTTTATTGAGCTTTAGAAAAGATGACTTCTTGACCTGACTAGGTAGATACTTGGCTAGAGTCATAAAGCTGATTCTTCTTCAAATATTTTTCCAGAAGATACTTGAGATAATAAGTCAGGAAGCTCAGTGTAGAATAGACATTATCCCATTACCAGTTATCATGGTGGGATTTAGAATGCAGTTGGCTATAGAGATGAAGAAATAGTGACATAGAAAGTCAGAATGGACACATACTGTCTTAGTTGATTGAATAAGAATGGAACTGATTGACTAAAATCAAATGAAAGTTTCAATCCCAACACACTGAGGAACCTGAAACACTGAAAATGCTGATTTAAAAACACTGGAAAACTGTACTAGAACTCTGGAGGGTGAGAGAAAGAAAGATAAACTGTGGAGGGAGGCTGTGGCACGAATGGGTTTAATAACTGATTTTTGGCATTGACTTTTTTTTTTTCTTTTTTACCTTTCAACCTCCTCCACCCATTTCTCCTGCCTCCCCACCCCTCCCATCCCCTCACCACCTCCGTCTGGCAACCACCAATATGTTCTCTGTACTCTGTATCTGTGAGCGCCTCAAAGTGTAGAACTATCTACACTTGGAATTCAGTTTGCAATTCAGGATTGATTCATAGAAAATTGATAGAATTCCATGTCATATGCTCAGTGCCCAATTGTATTGTAGGAATGCAAATAAGAATGATGGGTTCTGTGGAGGGAAATGAGGTCCTTGAGTACTGAGCCAGTCAGAGAAGATTCCAAGGAAGATGGAAGTTTTGTTTATTTCTGAAAGGTAGATATAAGTTACAGAAGTGGAAAGCAGATCAAGGAAGAGCATGACCCAAAATTCTAGGTGTAAGAATAACATATTAAGAGAATAATGAATATATATATACATATATATATATATATATA
>RCUC01128953.1:0-41723 GCA_003697995.1 Taxidea taxus jeffersonii | reverse complement strand
GAGAGAGAAGTTGTCTTTCTTTTTACCAATGTGCTTTTCGTATCTTTCAAATTGTGTACTATGCATGACTAGTATGTATTTCCAAGAACATATTAAAAATAATAACTACAAATATCAAAACACCAAAAATGAGAAACAAATTATTCATGTTCAACCATACCCATAAACTGAAATGACATCTGCCCTTAAATCTTCCTGCGGGGTCTGGCACAGTGCCCTCCACTCAATATTTCTTAAATTGTTGAACCAAAAGTAATAGCTCATACAGAATTTAACAACATAACAAAACAAAACAAAACAAAAGGATCATTCAATATTTATCATTCAAACTTGATATGTTTTCAAAGAACTAAATCATTTTAGCCAAAATTATGGCTACATTATGGAAACAGATTAAACCTCTAAAGTTGTTAAAAGATACTAGAATCAGCTTTAGAATCAAAAGCTTCCTGAGATGGAATAATTTACCATGACAAATTTAATCAGTAAATTCAGCAACTCGTGCATTTATAATTACATTGTAATTTACCTGGAGAATATAGGAATTAGATATCATCCATGGGCTACTCTTCAATCTTTCATTAATTTGGCACAAATCTGCAGATCCAGCAAAGCTGTGTCATGTTTGTTTAGGCTGAATCTGAGAAAATAACATTGTTTTGGAGGAAAATGAAGATAACAGTAGCCTGGGTGGCTCAGTTGGTTAAGCAACTGACTCTTGATTTTGGCTTAGATCAGGATCTCAGGGTCATGAGATCTAGCCCCATGTTGGGCTTGGGCTGGGTGTGGAGCCTGCTTAAGACTCTCTCTCTCCCTCTCCCTCTAACTATACCTCCACCCCTCTCTAGAAGGAAGGAAGGGGAGAAGGACAGGAGGGAGGGAGGGAGAGAGAGAGAAAGAGGAAGGAAGGAAGCAAGCAAGCAAGCAAGCAAAGAAGGAAGGAAGGGAGAAAAAATTGAGAATCAGGTATTAGGAGCTCTCTGAGGGACAAGCAGGACTATACTATTCAGAATCAAAGACACAAAAATGTAATATCAAACTGTTATAGGTAACAAAATAGCTATTAACTTGAGTGTATTTCTCAATTTTTCTCTTCTGTCTAGGAACACAATAACCTATCATGATCTCAGCTGTATTTGCATTTGTTCTTTCATGTTAATTCTATGCAATCTTCTCATATCTCTCAAACAAGTTAATATCCTCATTAGATATTCTCAAGATTCTCCTAAGAGGCTCAACTTTTAGCCCAGCAAAATTGCTTATTTACTCACTCATTCCATTTAGGAAATAGCAAAAGTGTTCAGCAGAACTCTTCATGCAATTCCCCGCTCCCACCCCCACACCCCCATGTGTTGCTATGGGTCATTCAATTCCCTTAATGAGGAAATAAAATTAGGTCACTCTGAAAAGAATAAAGTGAGAGCTTATTTTAATTTTAAAATTACTCCCCTCCACATAAAGACATGGTTTTAAAACAGATTAAGTAACCCAAAGCCTGTGATGTCAATTCCAGCACAAATAATTTAGGAGAAGCTCAACATTTTAATGGAAGAAATTCACCCTTCATGCAAGGAAATTCATGGTGCTCTCTCATTCCCATCAGAAAGGCCCTAGAATCTTGCTTCAGGAAGTCATGGATCGCATCATCTTCCATAGAAATATATACTAACCTGTAAAGATCTCCCAATTCCTGGAGACCCAAGGCGGTGACAGAGATAAGGGAGAAAGAGCTCATTTCAAACATTCTTTTTAATCCCTGGAGTTTAGATGCATATAACCCATTCATAATAGGAATATTCAATACTCTCAAGAGAAAACCAGCCCTAGGGAAAGGGCATTTTGCCCCCTTCACTTCTCACATGTCCCTCCATAGCTCAGCCTTTTGGGTGTTCTTAATCATTGGAACTTTCTTTCACATACATTAAAAACACCTGGTATATCAGTTAGCCACTGCTGGGTAACAAACTACCCTCCAAATTTAGCAGGGTTTGAGAAAGGAGAAAGAAGTATACAAGGGCTTCCTTGAGCCTCTATTTGTATCATGTGTGTTGTCCCATTGACTATAGTCATGTCACCAAGCCCAGAGTCCAAGTAGGAGGCCCCTACCAAAGGTCTTCAATTCAGGGAGATGCAAAAAATTGGGTACAACTATGCAATCAGTCTTCATGCCTGGAGATGAACAATACAGGGTGGTATGTTTAGAAAGTCCCCCAAATGGCTCCAGCCCCAATCACTTCAATCACTTACCCCTACTGTATGGGGTAAGTTGCCAAGTTGGTCACCAAGTGAGAACTAGGACCATTGTTGGCTTGTTTAGGTGCACATTGGCTCAGGATAGAGGAGGGATAATTTCCTGTCACATGAAGGCTGGTAAATGGAGTCCAACATGGGTTGAGATGGACAAGAGAGGAAATAGTGATACAGCCTCAGCTTGGGAAACTTGATCAGTTTCCTAAGCCCTGGGCCAGAAGGAAATTGAAGTTCATCACATTATACAGAACTCAAAGCAATCCACCTCGCTCTCTTCCCAGCCTGACCACAGTGGGTGCCCTCCCTTGGGGTGTCTTTCCTCCCCATTGGGCTCACTACTTCCTGGACCAAGTACTGGGAATCCTAAGTGCTGGGAGGAAGGGTCTTGCCCCCAGACTCCCTAGGCCACATTAGGACTGTGTGACTCTACCACCTGCCACAGTTAATGGGCTCAAGACTGGACATGTGGATCAAACTGAGGCAAGCAAGTCTCTCTCCCAGAAGCCTGAAACTAGGGTCCATCCTACTTGGCAAGGATCTTCTTCAGAAATCTCTTTTTCTGCTTACATGGATTTGAAGTGGGTCTCTGTTACTTTCAATCAAAGGGAAATTGACCAAGTCAAGAGTTCATCAAAAAATCCATGGGGATGTTCAAGGAGCAAAAATCAAATAAGCTTTCAGTTAGTGATCTTAACTGTCTGGAATTTTTAGCAGAGATATTTCTCTCTATTACTCCAAAAGGACTGCATTAACAGCACTATAAAGACAGCTTCCTCCAAGAGTCTTTAATATCAGTGATTAGTCTGGAAAATTATGTACATGTTTAAATGCAAATTTTACCCAAATATATTTGAGATACCCAAAGTAGGTATCAGACTATTTTTTCTTAAACTAAAATTAAAGTCATAGGAGCAATCACTAATTGGACTTACTAAAATGTATTGTTTGGCTAATATAACACTGTACATTAATTACACTGGAATTAACATATTTTTAATGTGTTGTTGGGGATTTTTCCCCCCACTATCATTATTTCTGGACAGACTTTTTTATTGTGGTGGAGAAAACTTCACAGCTACCAATAATTCTAGTTCATCTCATATCAAATGAGAAGCCAATATAACTTGAACATTCCTCCACCATGTATTTACCTTTCATTAAAATGTAGCTTTAGTTTTATGTATGTAGAAGAGGTAGGAAGAGGTAGGTCTTGATGGTATCTATAAATCCGGTTGATAGTGCACCTAACATTTATATCTTAGCACTGAAAAAATGTTAAGTGTCTTTTTAGATCTCAATCTCCTTTTGGTTTTAGTTGTTGTGTACTTTCCTGGACCTTGGTGTTTTAGCTAGGACAGATTTGATTAGATGTTTCCTGCCATCTTCTGCTCACATGCTTTCCTCTAAGTGATGGCCACACTGACCTCTTTAGAAGTCAAGATGAGCTCAATCTCTCCAAGGAGCTTCAGCTAAAAGTATGGATCTCTTAGGTCAGCAAAAAAATTCATTTTTCCCCAAATTCCATATGGCTCTGCCCCATTAAGCCATTACTAGGCCAACTAAAGGTTATATTCTTAATATTAAAGTGGAATGTAAATGTGAAATGATATTGATTCTTCCTAGTTTATTTTATAAAACATTCCTTAGGTTGCAAAGACACAGACAGACACTGGCTTCCATTCCAAAGATCACCAAGTATATCCTTAGTCCTAAAAATTAATATTACGTCCTAAGCATCATCACCATGTAGAGCTACTACTAACCTGTGGTGTTACGTGCAAATTAGAAAATGTGTATTGGAGCAAAGGAGAAAAGGTGCCACTGTAGGCAGACAATGCCTTCAAGCACTGAGCCTGGCAAGTAGTCCAAGAGCCAGATTCTAGCTCCCACCTACCCTCTCATGCCCCTCATGCAGTGGACCAACACCAGAGCCATAATCAGTGACCTCCCTTTGGGACTGAAAAGCTATTTTTACCTATTTTTTCAGCTCTTCACTTAGAGAAATGGGGAAATAAAAGTGTATGGTTGCTGCTAATTTATGGACTTCAGAAAATAAAAAGGTACGGACGTTTGAGATCATCAATTTTAAAGTTCTTTTCCAATAGACACCAGGACACAGATGTGGAAGAGAGCTAAGGAAAAAGCTGCATTATTAGCAGCTCTCTTTGGGAGGCAGCTTGTACCTATATATAGTAAAGTGCATAAAGTGTAGTGATCCTAAGTCTACACCCCAGCAATTTTCACACGTGTCTGCACTCTGTGACAACAGTTCAGTCCCAGATACAGAGCGTTTCCAGCACCCCACAAGCTTTCCTCTTGCTGGGGCGCCTGGGTGGCTCAGTGGGTTAAGCCTCTACCTTCGGCTCAGGTCATGATCCCAGGGTCCTGGGATCGAGTCCCATATCGGGGCTCTGCTCAGCAAGAGGCCTGCTTCCTCCTCTCTCTCTGCCTGCCTCTCTGTCTACTTGTGATCTCTGTCTGTCAAATAAATAAATAAAATCTTTAAAAAAAAAAAAAAGATTTCCTCTTGCCACTTACCAGAAAATTGCCCCTGCCCCACAGCATACCTGTTCTGACTTCTACTACCTTCGCTTTGTTTTGCCTGTTCTTGGACTTGATATAAATGGAATTGTACTGTATTGACTCTTTTGTGTCTGGCTTGTTCTAATCGGCATGATGTCTATGGGGGTCCTTCTATGTTTTAGTATGTGTCAGCAGGTGGATCTTCTTGTTTCTGTGTAAAATTCCATTATATGAGGATACCACGATTCATTAGCTCTCCTCTTGATGGATAAGTGGGCTCTTTCTAATTTGGAGCTATTATTAGTACAAATTCAGTGTTCTTTGAATCCATGGAATAGAATTTCATATTTTTACTCAATGCTATTCCACAAAGTTTATGCAATAAAATAACAGTAAAATAGAGAGACCCAGAAAATTAAAATAAGGATAAAATACCAATGTCTGGGTGGATAAGCAAAATATGCAATCTGTCAGGTCTTTATAGTTGTGATAATTGAGTTTCAATTTAGACTCTGAGCTTCCTGGAAGCCAAACAAAAAGGGAAATATGGTGAGTTATATAATTTTTTTAACAGGAAAAAAAAGTCAGTCAGGGGAAGCAAAACTTCTGTTGCCGCTAAGTTTCAGAGGAAGTTCTTCACATGAAGTTTCATGGTAGGAATTATTGAGAGATGTGATGAATAATGTCCTCAGGGTAGCCTCTACAAGAAATGCATGGACAGATTTTTAGAACATTATTCTTATAGTGCTCATAAGATAGGCCTCCAGCCCAGCAGATTATGAAACAGTATCCTAAGTACTCTGGCATTGTGTGCGGTTGTGTTTTAGAACATCAGAGGTTGGCAAACTACAGCCCACTGACCAAATGTGGCCTGCCACCTGTTTCTGAAAATAGCTTGATTGGAACACAGCTACACCCATTCATTTATACATTGTCTGTGGCAGCTTTCCTGGGATAACAGTAGAGTTGGATGGTTGTGACAAAAACGAAAAATGTTTAAGCCCATGATGCCTAAAAAATTTATTATTTGACCCTTTACAGAAGAAAAGTTCTAATTCCTGCCCTAAATTATCAATAGAAAAGGATTCCAGGTATGATTTTCTTCTTCATTACTGTTCATGTCTTTATGTAGTCTCCACCCCTGCAGAATGGGCAGAAGGGATTTTGCAGCTGTAACTAAGGTGCCAAATTGGTTAGTCCCAGATAGGCCTGACTTAATCAGGGGAAACTTATAAAAAGAGGGGCTGGGTCCCTGCTCCCATCAAAGATTTCTCTCCCTGCTGGCTCAAAAAAGCAGGCTGTGTGTTTTGAGAGTGCCTCTGGAGAGAACCGTGTGGCAGGGAGCTATGGGTAGACTCGAGTTGCTGAGGACCTCAGTCCAGCAACCACAAGGAACTGAATTCTGCCAACACCCATATGAACTGAAAAGAGGACTCTAAGCAATGGGGAACACTGGAACCCCAGCCAGCACCTCAGCTTCAGCCTGGTGAGACCCCAAAATACAGAATATACCCCCAGCCAGGCGTGGACTCCCAATCCATGAAAACTACTAAATAGTAGGTGTGTATTGTTTGACTCCATTACAATTGTGGTAAATTGTCACACAGCAATAGAAAGTTAACACAGTTACCTACTCTCCCCAATTTTGTCTCCAGTACACATATGGTTTAAATGTGAGAGACAACCACAATTTTCATAAGGAATGCTTATCTTTTAAAAGTACACACTGAATTATCTGAGGATAAAATGATATATCTGGGATTTGCTTCAGAAAGTGGGGAGGGGACAATGGAGTGGTACAAATGAGATGAGACTGCCATATGTTGATAATTCTTGAAGCTAAATGATGGATTCATGGGGATTTGTTGCACCACTCCTACACTTTTGTATACGTTTGAAAGTTTCCATAATAAAAAAGTTTTTAAAAATTAGACTCATACATAGGGAATTAGCTAAAGGGATGTTTATAGTTTCTGATACAGGAAAACTAAACAATTTAAATGCCTACACAGGGAACTGGTTAAATTAATCACTGTAGATATATAGTATGTTTAGATGTATTTTTAAAACCGCATAGAATAATGATGCCGTTAACATTAGTCTATGGTCTTATAAGTCAAGGCAAAATAAAATATTTGTAAGCAACAAAACAAAGGCCACAAAGCTTGTGCATTTTTTAAAAATTCATCTGAGTAAATTCTGTTCTGTCAGTGACTGAATCCAGCAACACAAGTGCTCTGGTGGGTCCCCTTGATGGAAGGAGCAGAATGGGGCATAGGGGGAGTCCCAAAATGAGGGGGAGAGGAGTCTGTGGAACCACCCAGTGGTTCCCCATCACCCCACCACACCTGTCACTGATCCCTCAGTCATCTGTTGGTTAGGAGGCAACTTTAGGGAGCCATGTTCTGTTGAGAGTCTCTCGTGTTACTATGAAGGGACAGAGGTGGGGCAAGGAAGACGGTGGAGTCAAACAGGTCATTCAAAATCTGAGCGCATCCTGAATAAATATCATGATTCTCAGGGAAGTTTTTGAACTATGATCATCGTTAGGGACTTCCCAGTTTTTACTTTGGCCCCAATGGCCTCAGATTCATATTATCACTGACGGATTTCTCCAGTTTCTTAAAAACTACAAGTTTCTCTGTATCACCAGCTTCTATTTCCCCCAGTTCTCCTTGTCAGTAAGATTAAAGGACAAGCTATACTTACACCAAACTGATTCTTGGGCCCATTTTCTAGAACCACTATTCCAGATCACTTCAGGGCAGAATGTTCAAAAAGCAGTGAGGACATGGTAAATGTTCTGCCAAATTATGTACAATCACAAAATGCCAGAGAAAAAAGTGTCCCTATAAATCATTTAAAGCTTTTTTTTTTTTTATCTTACCAATGTGGGGGGAAAAAAAAAATGAGACCCAAGACATTATGCAACAATGAGCAACATCACAAGGAAGGAAAATCAGAGTCTCTGAGAGTAGGACCCAGATATGCCAGTTCTCAGGCCAGTGCTGTCTGCCTGGGGCTAGGCGCCCTGCCTGAGTCCATTCTTTTCCATTTTAATGACTAGCCTAAGTTTGAGCCAATGCAGACTCATAGAGCAGTAGCACAAACCTTGAAATGCAGGTGGCCACTAAATATAGGAAGGAAGGAGAAAGAGAGGAAGGAGAAAGAGAGGAAGGGAGAGAGGAAGAGAAAAAGAGAAAGTCCCAATGGCCAACAGATAAATTCAAAGGTATTCACGCTCACTGGTCATCAGAGAACCACATGCAAAATCCCAGTAAGATACCACTCTCCACCTATCAGGGTAGCCAAAATGAGAAAGACTGTACCCAGTGTGGCACACATATGGCATGACCGACACTCTCCTGCCTGTAGGGATGGGATATAAGTACAATGTGCCGGAAGATGCAATTACTTTGGACAACTAGTCGACTGCTTAGCAATCTCTACTAAAAGTGATCATATGCCTACCTGCGAAGTCAGCAATTCCTCCTCAAGCTGGACTCCCAACTGAAATGTGTACCTATGTTCGCCAAAAGAGATACACTAAAATGTTCACAGTGGCACTATTTTTAACAGACAAAACTAAAAACTACTGCAATATCCAACGACAGCAGATGGATAGTAACAGTGGCGTGTTCATGTCATGCATACACCATGCACAAGTATGAATGAAGCTCTGCTATAGGCAATAGTACGTATGAGTCTCACAAAAATGCTGAGTGAAAGAAGCCAGTCACCAGATAAATTTTTTCCATTTACAGAAGCTTCAGAAGGTAGCAAAGCTGATGGATGATGTGAGAAGTCAGGACCATGATGATTTCTGAGAGGGAGGTGGGAATGACTGGGGGTGGTCCCAAGGAGGTCTTTGGGGCACTGGTAGAGAGCTGAGTCTTGATCTGAGTGGTAAATGCACAGAACTCCTTACATTGTGATCATTTATTATGCTGTATACTTGTAATTCGGCACTTATCTAAACATATGCTGTTTTTCAATAAAATAGTTTCTATACATATATATTTTTTAAAAGAAAGCAGCAGCAGCTGTTTTGGTAGAAGTCTGAGGATCTCACGATTCTTGATCAATGCAGCCTTCTTGAACTTCCTCACACCACAGAAGGACATTCATTCATTGTGATCTCAAACATCAGCTCCGTTTCCCTGCTGCAAAGAGAGATGTCTACCAGATGGTGATACCAAATAAATGTCATAGACATCATATTAGATCACGAATTATCTCAAAATAACAGAGGGAGACAGGGCCCAGAGATGCGCTCTGTACCTTATAGATGTTGTCATCTTGAGGGATTCTCTCAGTAACCCTTCAAAACAGGTTTGTTAATATCGTTTCATAAAAGGAAGAATGAAGGTTTAGTGAACTTAAGGAACTTGTTCAAGGTTGCAAAGCTTCTAAACAGCAGAACCTAGATACAAATCCAGAATCGCTTTGCTCTGAAAACCCCCAAGTTTTTCCATCACACCCCACATGGCCCTGGTTATTAGTGCCTTGGACTTTTACCAATAGAACAACTTCACAAAACCTGCATCCTCATAATATCTCTTATAAACAAAATACCCTGAGGTGATTTCCTAGATACACTATTGAGTTATACTCTATTACCATTTATAACCCTGAAAATGTCTTATAGCCTTTAGTCTTAATAAGGGAAAAGGAAAAAGAAAAAAACCCATGAGGTACAGGTTCCCTGATTCCCAAATAACATTTAACTGCCCAGGACGTTGCCAGAGTGCAGCCTAACCAACCCCTCCCCAACCTAACTCACCCCCTACCCCAGGGCATTCTGAAAAGGGGGAACTACCAAGGCCAAGTTACTCTTTTAAAGCTTTTCTTATTGTAGCTGTTTTATTATTCATATACTTTTAATAGCATCTCAATGATTGCTTTATAGACCCACTATAACTTAAGTTAATGCTAAGGACATTACAAGTAGCTCCCTTTTAAATTTTTAACCAGAATAAAAGTTTACCAAAAAAACCACATATACCCCAGAAACCATAAGATCTTGTACACAAATGAGACAGTTTTACAAGGCAACTTAAAGATTTTAGGGGGTCCCACAGGTATTTGCTGCTCATTACAATTGCAAAATCCAAAGCCTTAGTAACCATCTTATCTATAGACAAGTATGTGATGTTTTCTGTCTTAAAGGCCATTTTCCAGAAGTGTCATAGAAGAAGATGAAGACAGAAAACGTTCTATTTCTCTCCTTTTCATTAGACAAGAAAATCAAATGTTTTGGCAGTTGGATTGGGGGTCGGGAGGAGGCACCAAACAGGAAGACACTAGAAGGTACAATATTATGCAATTATTGAGCAAATCTACTTATTAAATTGCCCAAGTAGATGTGCCTGGTTTAGAAGAGGTTAATGGTTGTCTTTTATGGAAGGCGAATGAGTTTTGTTAAATGTATTGATGGTGCTAATTTATTAATAATTGAAGCACAGACC
Source organism: Taxidea taxus jeffersonii (assembly GCA_003697995.1). Lineage (NCBI taxonomy): Eukaryota > Metazoa > Chordata > Mammalia > Carnivora > Mustelidae > Taxidea > Taxidea taxus. The sequence continues at coordinate 31,482 of RCUC01128953.1, read as the reverse complement.
TTCTCCACTGCCCCATTAGACATGCTCTGCCATATACATGATGATGAACTTAATGCCTCTGCTTTTATATATAGGAGTGGAATTCCTCCCTAATCTAGGCTAGGTTCCTGAAAAATCTTCCTGGTAGGAGAATCACCAGCTGTAGAGAATAACCTTATGAGAAAAGCAAGGTGGAAGGAATAAGGTCCTGAGTGAATCTCTGACAAATATTTTTATATTCACTAATATCCAATGATAAAGGCAGCACATTACAGTCAATTATGACATTTTTATACATCTTGAATTGGTAATAATGGCCTCTATACAGTTCTTCTTCATCCTCTATCTCTTGACTCCATGGATATTTATTAACCTATCCATCCCTCAAGTTTCAAAAGGATGCTAGTGAATTCCTTTTATCTTTACAGATAAACTACAAGCTGGAAGGCAGCTTTTCCTGTGCTGAGCACATTTCCAGCCAAATGTCTTCCTACAATTCAGATTTTACAACTCAAAGCTGGGGCTACCATGCCTATCATGCCCCTCCCCCAACCCCCTGCCTCAAACCCAACACAAAGACTGCCTGCCTTTGGTCTCAGAGATGCAGAGATTTCTTGCAAATGGAAAACATCTTAGAATGCCTGAATTGGCTTATGCACCCCAGGTTAGGGAATTGTTCTTCATTCCTCTCCTATCCCAGAATGATACCCCAGTGGCAGCATACTCCTTGGTCCTCCTGCCTCCTCACCTTACAGCAATAGTCCACCTCAGGAATCCACATTTCCTTTCCTCCGGTTTCCTTCTACCTTACAGCAAAAACTCCAACCTCACTTATGGTAATGATTTTATGTGTCAACTTAGCCAAACTATGGCGCCCAGTTACTTACTCAAACACTAACTGAGGTGTTGCTGTGAAGACATTTTGTAGACGTGGCTAGTGTCTACAATCAGTTGACCTAAATGAAGGAGATCCCCCATCCCCCAACCCCCATGATAATGTGAGTGGGCCTCATCCAATCCAGTTAAAGGCCTTGAGAGAAAGAGAAAAAAAACTAAGAAAAACTAAGGGTTTCCAGAGAAGAAGCATTTCTGCCTAAATACAGTGGCATCACCTCCTGTGTGAGTGACCAGCCTGCTGGCCTGGACTGCAGATTTCCAATTTTGAACCGAGCAGCACCCAATTCTGTGAGCCAATTCCTTAAAATAAAGCTAAGGAAGGAAGGGAAGGAGGGAGGAACGGAGGGAGGAATGAAGGAAGGGAGAATTGGTTCTATTTTTCTGGAAAGCCCTGACTGATATACACACCTTCCTACCTTCTTTATCCCTACTCTTGCTAATAACCTCAAAACAAAGGACTCACTAAGTCATTCATCTTGGAAGTGGAATCTCACAGATATTCCATAGTAAAATTTATACACTAATAGTTCACGGGAGGGGAACTTTAGCTTGTCTAGAGATTGTTATAATTTTCAATCTGGCTTCTGACCAATTGCTTGACCAAACTTTAGTCACGCTCTTGAACTTTCTTCTAGGCCCGTCTGTACACTCCTTTGCAAAAATCCAGTTTAAGCAAGAACTCTGGTAAGTCAGTTTAACCAGAATTTGTCACCCTCCCTATATGATGAGGTTCCTCACCCTCAGCCATCCCCCAGATGATGTCTTACCGCCCTGGCCTGCCTTCAGCAAGAGTTCTGTTGGGCCAGTTTAGCCAGAACTCCCCTGACCTCTAATGTTCCCTCTTAGTAATTTTCTAAGCACTGACCCCCACCTTGCTCCTTAGCTACGAATTCCCATTTGCCCCTGCTGTATCTGAAGTTGAGCCCGATCTTTCTTCCCTGCTGTAAAATCCCATTACAGTGGTCCCCATCCCCGTGATCCCTGAGGTGATGGTCCTGAATAAAGTCTATCTTTCCATCTGTAGCAAGTGGCTTTGAATATTTTTTTTTCCTCAACTCTTCCAATTAGAAAAATTTGCCCCATTATTTCACTGTAAGCCAACACTGAGAAGATTTGTTACTGGGTTTAGAATGGGCCAAAAGTCTGTTTTCACCTTCCAAAACTGAGCACATCTGGGAAATCCAAACCAGCTTCCTCAATCCAAAGAACAGGGGGAAACCAGGCACAGCTCCACAGCAGCCTGGGATGGGCTTGCCTGCACCAGCACTGGGGTGGACATCTGGAACTTCACCCCACAATCCCATTCATCTACAATGGAATAAAGGACCTTCTGTTAGATGTTGGCCTAGGACATAGTGAGAAATGTGAGGCTAGCCCCCACAAGAGTACCAGTTACCAAGCACATCTCCAACTTGCTCTCAAAAATCTATGTTACATGTGACTGGCTAAGCAGAGGACATATTCTCCCAGCCTTTGAAAGGGAAAAGAAATGACCTATTTTTGACATATGAACCCCCTACTCTGAAGTTAAAGTATTTCCTGTAGGGAAGAAAGAAAATAACCCCCAAGTCTCCTACTACTTGAAATTCAAACATTTATCAAACCGTTGTTTTTTTAAGAAAGTCTTATTCCTCAAAATGCTTAAGGAAGAGAAAGAACAACATAAAACTTGGCTTATTTCCAACAGAAGAATGCCTACAATAATCATTATTACTGTATCACTGGATGAATGGTTATTGAGTGAAAATTCACAAATACCAGGTACTACTAGTGAGATCAACCTACCCACCATGTAACTTGTCAGGAGTTACAACTAGAAACTGTCACTGGTGTCTTTCCAAGGAAAAACCAACAACCCCGGTTGACTAAAGGGTACTTTGTAGAAGTGAAAGTGAATCCTGGTGCCAGGGATCAATGAATAATGAAGTGAATTTTTTTTGAAGTTCCTCAGGTCATTAGTAAGAACAAAACATCACAGGGAACCGGGGCAGAGGTGAGGGGCCCCTGAGAAAAGGACTGCCACACGGTTACCAGCCACCCTTTCACCACAGCCTCAAAAGCTCCAACAACATCCCATTCAAGGTCACCAACCTCTTAACAAATGGCGTTTCCAGGCCCAGGGCTGATGCCACCTCTGATAGGTGAGGCAGCGAGATCTTTATCCTTCCCCCACTCCCCACCCTGATTATCATGGATACTACAGGAAAAGGAAGCCTGGGACTCCACAGATGCTGACCCACGGATGGCTAGGTCTCAGGTCTCATGCTGCATTTATCCCCCTCATTTGTCACTGACTGAAAGAATCTCAATTAGGAACAGCTGAAGAATCAAACGGGCTTGCATGAGGCCGAAGCAACCATCATGTGGGGATTAAATGCAATCTCATGTTTGCAAAGCCCTGAGCATTTGGCAATGCATGTAGAATGATTTATTTGAATAATTACTATGAGTGAAACATTATACTTTATTATATAAACATGAATGAGTCAAGGTCCTCAACCTCAAGGGGCTTATTTCTGGTGGAGAAGACTGGCAAGTTCAGAGCTAAAATGTTGGGCATGAAATTTGCTTAATTGAGAGCGACAATCCTATAGAAACCCACGGGCAGAAACAATTAATTTCAACCAGGAAAACTGAAATAGGTTGCCTAATAAATTAGCAGGAATTTAGGTGGTTTCCCCTAGAAGCTCAAGAAGAAAGAAATTTCGGGGGTACCTGGAACTCAGAGAAGACAAGAATTGAAGAGATGTGGCATAGAAGGGAAAGCAATTCCCAGCAACATGGCAGCAGGCAGTTGCCCTAGAAGATGAAAGTACTCTTTCTAGGCTTATAGACTGAGCTGTAATTCACCTCCTATTTTTCTCAAGCGTTCAGTAGAAGTCTACAATGCACAACAATCCTCTGCAGAATGATTGTGGACTAAAATAGAAAAGGACTGGGTCATTCCTTAGGGTCAGCAGGACAAACAGTGCCCTTTTGCCACCAGGATATGTAAATCTTAGAAACTGTACTTGCAGGACTGTGCTTCTATACTAAAGAACCAGGGAACAGTGGACTTGGCAACCCTTGGGTTTCACACATTAAAACGGTAAAGTAATAAATTTTAAGATGACAGGCAGCATGCAAAGGGAATAGCTTTCACATTCTATAACCCTGAGCTTGTCAAATGACCCAGCGTCCATTCTTCCTCTCACTGTACTGTTGTTAACTCATGCTACTCCCTCTGATAAAACATCTTCATAAGGGTCACCCAAATGCCACCACCTCCAAGAAGACTTTCTGACTCTTCCACAGAGACCTAAGCACTCCTACTTTGCTCTTATCACTTTCCTCAATTAATTCCATTACCCAATCGTCTAAGAAATGCTTATCCACTGGACAGTCTCCCCATTAAGTGGAAAAGTAGCCTCAAGAATAGGAGCTTTGGGGAGCCTGGGTGGTTCAGTCAGTTAAGTGTCTGCCTTCAGCTCAGGTCATGATCCTGGGGTCCTGGGATCGAGCCCTGTGACAGGTTCCTTGCTCAGCGGGAAGCCTGCTTCTTCCTCTCCCTCTGCCTCTGCCTGCTGCTCCCTCTGCTTGTGCTCTCTCTCTCTCTCTTTGTGTGCCAAATAAATAAATAAAATCTTTTTAAAAAAGGAATAGGAGCTGCATGTCTTTTAATCTGTGTGACTTTAATGCCTCCATATCCCTTAACTAACACACAGTTGATACTTAATCAAAGTTTCTGTGGAAAGGGGGTGTGAGGGAGGAAGATTTCAACCAGAGAGTGAGGTTATAGGTATAATATGATTAAACATACAGGAGACTTAAAATACGTTCTAAGCAAAGGGAGCAATGGAAGGAGCGACGTAAACAGAATGGACTGCAAATAAAAACTTAAGAAATAAAATTTTAAAATAAAATGAATGGACTGATTAAATATGGTAGCCTGAATAAATGAATTTATCTGTACTCTCTTCTGAAATGCAAGAAAGTTGAGGAATCTTTTTTAAAAGCATGAAGTCACAGGACAGACAGCACTAGCAACATAAGCACATTTGCAGGAAATGGGAAGTAGATGTGGAGTTAACACAGTTGCAAAGGATGAAGACCAAGTGTCTAGAGAGAGTGAAGCCAAAGAGCACAAGAACTGCATGCCTTAAAAAAGCATGCCCCACAAATAATATGTCTTAGAGATTCAAGGAATGCATGCCTAGGAGAGCCCGGATCTGTGATCCAGGTATCACCAACCTTAAAACAGAGAGATGGGTTGAGTCTGAATATACAGCTTATAGAGCCTAGACCTTTCCTCTATCCAGTCCCCCAGAATTCCACCACCTCCCACCCTGGCATGACACTAGAGGATAGTTCTGTAAGGATTTTGAACCAGATCCTCCAGATTTTCAGTGGATAGGCCATATCTTCTTAAATGTACTATATATTAAATATTCACATACCATATGCTTCCAGCCCCCTTATATCAGACCCTTCAACAACAGTGACCCCAGATCCTGATGATAGCTCAGTGGAAAAGTCCAGTTGGGGGCCTGATTGCCAGTAAAACCCACTGGTTAGCAAGTTTATTCTGCACTCAGAACTTTTAACCACATTTCTTAGTGACTCATTAGGAAATCAAAGTTTTTGAAGGCCAATACTCTCACTCAATTTCTCCTTTTTTTAAATTTTTTTATTTTATTAATTTTTTTTTTATTTAAACATATAATGTAACCCCACCACCCTCTCCCAAACCCCCTCCCCCCCACCCCTCTCAGTTTGTTTTATGACATTAAGAGTCTATTTTGGTTTGTCTTCCTCCCGATCCCATCTTGTTTCATTTATTCAATTTCTCCTTTTAATGCAATCTAATTTATTTACACCCTGCATCTGCCAATTGTCTGTTTCAAAATATAAGACTATAGCCAAACAGAGAAGATGTCTAGAGGAAACAGGAGAAGCCAAATCCAAAATGATTTATTGTAGGTCAAGCATCCTGAGGGAGATGCACAGAACTAGAGTCCCAGTTAGAGCAGGAGAGAATTTAGTTTGGACTGAGGGAATTATTGTAATTTAAAAAAAGTTTACTTCTAAGGAAGTTTAGAAAAACCCCTACGGAGACTATCAGGGGACTTCTCAGTAAATGTCAGGTGAGGCTAAGATCAAAGATTTGTCCTCTAATTCTTAATCGAATAGAATTTTTTAAATAAAAAGTAAATGTTTTACCCAAATTCTAGTCAAGGAAAAATGATGTAAGTCTGGCTTAAAATTCAAAAGTAAAATGGAAGAAAGTAGCAAATGAAAGAAAGAAGACTCTTAACAGACTTAGGAAGTCTCATGGGTAGACTGGGAAAAGACTTAAAATTCTTTACTTGCTTGCATTTATAAACTTTACATCCTTGCCCTTTGTCATGTCCTGTTGCTGACCCCCACTAGAGTTAGACTTGGCTATGTGCCTTTTTTGGGTCTATAGACTGCATTAGCGGTCATGATGCAAATAGAGAACTTTGTGCTTGTGTGATGCAACTTGGCTTTTTATGTTGTTGGGATCCCATCAGATAGCAACTCTCTTCCATCTTGGTCCCCAAAGTGATGATATGAAGCACCCCTGAAGCCAGCTGCAATCCTGCAGTCCAGCTCGGCCCAGCCCAGCCCAGCCTGGACCAGACAAACAGTAGCCTACTTGCAGATGCCTAAACATGAAGATAAATATTTTTTGTAAGCCACTGAGACCTTTCAGTTGCTTGTTGCACAGGGAAAAACTATTATAGGCTCCTAACTTAATCACCACCTCTCAGAAGCAATACTGAGGGAAGATAAGTAGACAAAAATGCTCAAATGAGCACATCACCCACTAATGTGAACAGGTGCACATTGAGTAGGTATACAGGCAGCCCATGAAAGTGCAGAGAGGAAATCCTCAAGAGGAGAAGCATTAATCTGCCCTTATAAGAGGTCAAGATCTTACAAGGGGGAAAAACCCCACCAGAGCTAAATTAAGGGATCTCTAAAGCCTATGATTTCATGCTCCTTGAGAATAGCACACAACTGAGACAGAGGACAAGCCAAGGGCTCCAAGAAAGGCTTCCCACAGCCCCAGCAGAATGTTCTCCACTGTGCCAGCCACACACCTCCAACTCTACATGTTCTGGTTATATAGAAACAACAAAAGTGCACAGAAAACTATATTCAACCTTCAGGCTACAAGACAAACAGATCTTAAAGAGTCTGAGATAATTTGTGTACACTACATTAGATTGACTAAAAAGTGGGGAGAGTTGCTCGTGCCAAGCTGGGTCAAGATAAAAAGAAATGGCATGGCAGCTAAGCAAACATTAAAGCCCAAGAAAAAAATTAATAAGGGGGGGATGGATAGAGGGGAAGGAGGATGGAAGAAAAGGATAAGGAGAGGCAGATAAAGGACACAATCAGAAAGAAAGAAAGAAAATGTAATCCAAGAGGGAAAAGACAAATTCCCTGTGAATGCTTCTTGCTACCAAAGGGGAAAAAAAATTAAGAAAAACATGAATTTAATAAAACAATAATAACCCAAAGTCAAAATGAAAAAGTAATGACGTGAAATGACAGGGAGCTTATGGAACAAAGAAACCAAATAGTGATCAAAATAACATCATTACAGAAATAATAAGTAAAAATAGTGAAGAGAAGAGAACAGCCAAAAATAAATTACTGACATAGAACAAAGGCTGAGCTAATCAGCATAAGGAAAGAAAAAGTTTTCCTTGACTTTCTTAGGGGTCTCTGGCTGGGGCTGAAAATTAAACTGACAAAGATGGGGCGCATAGGTGGCTCAGTCATTAAGCATCTGCCTTCAGCTCAGGTCATGATCCCAGGGTCCTGGACTGAACCCTGCATCGGGCTCCCTGCTCAGTGGGAAGCCTGCTTCTCCCTCTCCCACTCCCCCAGTTTATGTTCCTCTCGCTGTGTCTCTCTCTCTGTCAAATAAATAAATAAAGTCTTTTAAAAAATAAATAAAATAAAATAAACTGACAAAGACCAGGGACACCTGGGTGGCTCAGTCCGTTAAGCATCTACCTTTAGCTCAGGTCATGATTCCAGAGTCCTGGGATCGAGTTCCACATCAGGCTCCTTGCTCCACGGGGAGCCTGCTGCTCCCTCTGCCTGCTGCTCCCCCTGCTTGTGCTCTCTCTCTCTCTCTCTCTGACAAATAAATAAAATCTTTTAAAAAAAAATAAAAAATAAGCTGACAAGGACCAATTAACAAGAGAAAAGCATACATATTTTATAGAATTGTTAGGGGTACCTAGGAGACTTCACAAGAGAATGAAGACCCAAAGAAGTGACCAGAGCAGGAAGCTTTTATGCCTTTCAGATAAGGAAACAATACATTTGGGAAGAACTGGAAAGATAAAGAGTTTTGGACTAAGGGTAGTCAAACTAGGGCTAGGTGGCCCTTACTTCCTTAATTAAGAAACGTAGGGTTAATTTAACCAAGGCTTGTTTGCAGATTCCTCTGGAGCCTTCTCTGGGCTGGTCAGTCTCTAATCAAAGGAGAATTTAGGCATTTTCTGCCTACAGGCAGAAAAATTTTAGAAAAATTTTAGCATTTTCTGCATTCAACATTTCTTAATTGTCTTCAACTCAAAATAATTTTATGTCAAAGAGGCATATTTTGAGGTGACATATTCTGGTTTCTTTCAATAGCAAATGAAAGCAAAGATATAAAAGAAATTGACAGAATATCCAGGAACAAAGACAATGGCATGTGTCCTCAAGATAAAGAACTTAATAAATGAGACAAAAAAGATAGTAAAAAACAAAATAGAAGAAAACTTCCATGACATAAAGGAAGAACTAAACCTCTAGCACAAAAGGACACAAAATTGATATAAGTGGTTAATACTGTGACATGTACTCAAGAAGATATAAATTCTAATAATAAAGAAAGATTCCTTCAGGTATGGTGTGATGGTGGTGGGAGGGGGCAGTTAGACAACCCCAAGGGATAAAAACAAAGCTATGCTTGGGCTTCCCAAGAGCAATACCCAATGCCCAAAAGGAAAGGAGCAAAGCCTACAAGGTCCCCAGACAAAGAGAGACCACCCCAAGTCTGACAGACACAATCAAGTAAACCCTCCAGCATGCACATTTTCCAACAGGAAAGAACAGGAGAAATGTAGTGCCTACACATCACAGGGAAAGTGGGATTCTTGACCACAAAATCCAACCAGCCAAAAGACACATAAAGAAGCTGTAACTTTAAAATTATAGAAAAAAATTAGGGGCACCTGTGTGGCTCAGTGAGTTAAGCCTCTGCCTTCAGCTCAGGTCATGATTTCAGGGTCCTAGGATCAAGCCCCACATCGGGCTCTCTGCTCAGCAGGGAGCTTGCTTCCCCCTTTCTCTCTCTGCCTCCCTATTTGTGATCTCTCTCTCCCAGTCAAATAAATAAATAAAATCTTTTTAAAAAAATTTTAATTATAGAAAAAAATTAAAAATTAAAATTATACAATAATTGGTAGGAAATGTGACCTAAGAGTTGTATACCTAGACAGTTTGTCCTTTGAGTATGATGCTAAGAGGCAAATCAGAGACTAAAAATCCTTTAAGTCCTTCTTGAAAATATTACTAGGCAATAAATCCAACTCAATGAGAGAGGAATAAAACTTCAAAAAAAAGAAAAGACCAGAAATGGAGAAATCTTGATTTAAAAAAAAAAAAAATGGTGGTAGGCACTAGCCAATCTACTGAAACATCTAAGACCAAAGGACCCCTAAGTCATTCTGGTGACAGAATAGAATGTAAACCATTGGCCTTGACAATTTAAGATCAATCAAATGAGCAAAGGGAATTCAGACAGGAGAAGTAGAAGAACACTTCTTTCCTCATCTGTCAGAGGAGGAAGTCAGCTGCTCCATCCAAAACTGAAAACAGGACTTTAAAGAGCAAAAAGATGCCCAACCTTTTCATCATCTCCCCGCCCCCCAAATTTCAGAGGAACTGTTTTAGGAACTATTATCACCCATGGTGAAGAAATGTGTGTCTGAACTTCAGTAGCTCCTGCAATCTTATTTCAGTTCATTCCTTCTGTCAAATTCAAGTAAAATTGAATTTACTATATTTTTAAATATAGCTTTCATTTTTATAAAGATGCTTTCATCTATATAAAATTAGCTCTCTCTTTTTTCCTCTAAGGATACATTTCCAAAGACACAAGTAAGAAGGAAAGAGAAAAAAAAAAAAAGATTTGGGAAATGATGAGCACCTAATATAAATGAGGATTACTCTCCAACAAGGGTCAGTAAATCAGCCAAATCTGGCCCTAAATAAAGTTTTATTGAAACAGTCACACCTGTTCATTCATTAACCTTTTGTCCAATGGCAGAATTCAGTTATGGTGATAAAGACCAAAGGCAAAGATATTTACTACTCTAGACATTTGCAGAAAGCTTGATGACTCCCACAGAAGTGGTGGGATTTGGGGGTTGGGGGTGTTTGAGTTTGGATTTTTTATTTTCTTTTTTATTATTTGTTACATTGCATAGAATTTTTAATGAACATTATAACTTTTAATAAAGCAACGAACCCACTTTCATATTTTAAAAATGCTACCCTCCCCTCCACATGTGGGATTTAGGCTAAGTGACCCTCTGGCTTACCTACAGCTTCACAGTCCCTTCTAGAGCAGCGCCTTCCCGCCCAAGAGGCTGGTGCTTCTGTGGACAAGATTCAACACAAAGCGGGCTGGTGGCTGTGGAAATCTGGGCCAGTCTGTCAGGTGCCTGTCTGAAGAAGGCAATTGTGTCACTGACTTTGGCAAACCATTTGAGAACCTAAGAGGATGAGTAGGGGAAGGCAGGCGAGGGGGGCGGGGTAACAATTTTTTTCTATTTAGCTGTTGCCAAAATCACAACCTTCAGCAAATATCACATAACTCATTAAAAGATTCCTCACTTACTGAAACTAAAATGGAAGTGGCCCAAGAATCAAAAGAAAAGCTAATCACTCTCGCCTACGCATTTAAAATCTATTTCTTAAATGCATGCTAATTTTCCCATGTCCAAATGAAGGACTTTTCTCAACAATTCAAGTTGGAAAATGTATCAGAGTCTGCACAATTCAAGGGAGAGTCAGAGTCTGTGAAATGCCTTTTGATGGATTTGTAAGAGACCTTGTCACATGGACAGTAGTGAGAAGAGGCTGCCCAAATGTGTCCCCCACTGTGAGCCTTGCTCTTCAGCCTTGGGGCCACACTCTGCAGAGTCTTTCCACCATGAAAACCTCTCTATTTAAGCAGCCAAAGCAATCCCAGCAAGGGATGAATGCCCGCCCCTGTACTATGTATCACTTCCCCCAGCATAAATTATTAATTAATTACAGAGCATTCCAAGGGCACAGAGGCATAATTCTGCAGAATGAGTTATCAGCCATTAGAAACAAGAAGATTAAGACCCATGAATTAAAGGTTTCATGATTCAAGATGTTTTCTGTCTTAAAATAATTAATAATGTTGATTTTATTCCCTATTGAATAAATGTACTTATTCCAAGAACAGTAAATCTCCCAAGTTCAATAGCAACCAGAATGAAAAGGTCTCCAACAGAAACCTTCTGCTTCCTTCCTGATTAGAAAGCAACTTTATTTTTTTAGGGAAAGGAAAATCTATATTAAAGACTGTTTTTACTAAAAATGCTAACTGATCAATAAATTATATCTAAAAACAGAAACTGCAAAAATTTTTCTTCATGCTTCTCCAGGTTTCTTACATAATCAAAAGTTTAAAAAATAGTTTTTCTATGTAAAAATTGAATTAGTTGAGCACAGAAGACAAGTTGAAGTTGTCTAAGGAAAATGCTTTTAAGTTCTTGTCATGAATCAAAAAACTAGAAGATATTTCTTCCAAAGATTTTACAGTTTTATTCAGATTTTACAGTTCCTCATTTTATTAGTAGTCATTCAGATGCTTAATGAAAGCTAGGATATTCTCCCAAACACATAAAATTCTTTGTACTGCACTGCACCACTACCTCACCGCAATCCCCCAAATTCCCTTACTGACAAACAATCCAGGCCAACATGATAATTAATAGTTTTTAAAAGAAAGAGTTGAGGGATGCCTGGATGGCTTGGCTGATTAATTGTCTGACTCTTGATCTCAGCTCGGGTTATGATCTCAGGGTCATGAGACAGAGCCCCACATTGGGCTCCAGGCTCAGCATGGAGTTGAGATTCTCTCTCTCCCTCTCCCTCTACACCCCACCCCCTTAATAAATAAATACTTTTTTTTTAATTAAAAAGAAGAAAAGAGAAAGAGTTGAAACTCAGATATATTTCAAAATACCGTCCCTCAGCTGGACCAGAAAATGCTGAGATCTAGTTAGGGAGTCCAATCTGTCTACAGAGGCACATTTTTCCACAAATGGGCAGGACAGACATCAAGAGCAATTCAAGAACTCTCTCTCTCTCTCTCTCTCAAATAAATGAAATTTTAATCATAAAAAAAAAAAAAAAAGAAAAGAAAGAAAGAAGAAGAAGAAGAAGAAAAAGTAGGCTCAGTCAGTTAAGCAACTACCTTTGGCTCGATCATGATCTCAGGGTTCTGGGATCGAGCCCTGCATTGGGCTCCTTGCTTCACAGGAAGTCTGCTTCTCCCTCTCTCTCTGCCCCTCTCGGCTTCTTGTGCACTCTCTCTCTCTTTCAAATAAATAAATAAATAAAATATTTTTTTTAAAGAGCAATTCAAAAACAATTCATGATTTTTTTTTAAAGATTTTATTTATTTATTTGTCAGATAGAGAGAGAGCGCAGGAGCGAGCATAGGCAGACAGAGTGGCAGGCAGAGGCAGAGGGAGAAGCAGGCTCACTGCAGAGCAAGGAGCCCAATGTGGGACTCGATCCCAGGATGCTGGGATCATGACCTGAGCCAAAGGCAGCTGCTTAACCAACTGAGCCACCCAGGCGTCCCCAATTCATGATTTTTTACCAGTAATCCAGTCGTGGGAGGTGGAAGAAATGTGTGAAGGGGGTCAAAAGTACAAACTTTCAGTTCTAAAATAAATAGGTCCTGGGGATCAAATGTACAACATGGTGAATACAGTTAACAATTCGATATTGCATATTTGAAAGTTAAGAGAAAGTAAACCTTAAGAGTTTTCATCATAAGAAAAAAATCATAACTTACTGTGACAATCATTTCACAATATACACATCTATTAAATCATTATGTTGTATGCATGAAATCAAGTATACCTCAATTAAAGAAAAGAAATCCAATTTTATTGCCAAATCCCAGACATTCTATGTTCCATTAATCATTTAAGTCAGACTGAAACACTTCCAGAGAAGAAAGAGCTAATTGAGAGAGTGTGTCTGAAGTTTCAAGCTATAAAGAAAGTCTATATATTGAACTTTATTCTTTGCATGTCTAGACATCTTTATTACATGCTGAACATTTTGAATGACACATTGTAGAGATTCTGGATTTTGTTGTATTCTTCTAAGAAACATGACATTTTGTTCTAACAAACAGTTGAATTACTAACGGATCATCTTGATCCTATTGAGTCCTGGGTTTTGGCTTTGTCAAGGCAGATATGTTTCATCTTTGTTCTCAGTGCTACAGTATGTCCCTTATTCCTAGGATATAGTCCTTCTTCCTAAGGCAGGCCTTTCCAGGGTCTCAAATAAGCATCCAGCCCCACTTTGGCTGGATCAGAACTCCAATAGCTCTCTTGCACGGCAACTTTTCCAATCACTATTCACCTCCTATCCCCTAGAAACTGTTCTCAGCTGACTTTGCAGAGTCTCATTCAGTGCATACACAGCTAAAGGTCTGGCAAAGAAGCTGAAGGAAACCCTTACACATATTTCTGGGGCTATTTCTCCTCAGCTTCCTTACCCAGAGAGAAGTACCAGAGTACCCAACCCTGCAAGTTCCAGCAGCCTTAGCAACTCTGACCTTCGACCTTAGTGCCCTTCCCCCAATCAGACTGCTTCTTTCTGCTTGGGACCCACTTCCCTACAGTCTGGAAAATGCCTCAGGCAAAAAGTCAGCCTGGAAGTGACTCTCACCTTGTGTGTTTCTCTTCCCTCTAGAATTGCAGCCATGGGATGCTTGGGATCAGCTGGTCATCTATTTCGTCCAATTTTATAGCTGTTAATAGTGGAAAAAGAAACCTGTTACTCTTGGCAAAGCTGGAAGTCCTACATATTTTAACACATCAATAATTTTCATTATTCTAAGAATAACAAAGACCTCTAAGGTAAAGTCATCAACACCAGTTTAAAATAAGCCCCGGCTGGGAGTGACAAAACCCAGTCACTCTCCCAGTTCCTTCGCTGCCTATCTGTTATTTAAGCTCCTTAACCTTCAGCTTTCAACTCTGTAAAACAAGCCAAGCTACATGATTAGCTCTAGCACATGAAGGTCCTTCTACTCCCATTATGTAATTGGGTTAATGAGAAGTACTACTTCAGGGATCAAATCAGCAGCTCTTGGTGAAGCCCTCCCTGAAGCTCTGGGGCCACAGGAGACTCCCTGGGGCTCCCAGACCCCAGCAGTTCCTCTACCCTTGAATGATGGCGCAGCAAACTCCAGGTCAATACAGAGGGAGCCCATGAGTCACACAGGGGAGCACAGTGTGGTGGATCAAGTCAGACTTCAGGCCCCAAATGACCCAGTGTCCAATCTCCTTCCCTCACATCTCTGAACCTGCCTCCTCATCTGTGAATTGGCCAAAATGATGTTACCTCGCAGGGATATTCTGGGGATCAAATTAGATGATTATGTGTTTTGGGGTAACCCACAGAAGACCTTTTCCCCCTGATATTTAGAGATGCACAGTGGACTCTGAGAAATGGCAATTCATACATCAAGTTTTGAAATCTTTTCCCCACCACCCTATCTTGCCCATCCCCCTTGAAGAACTGCTACAAACACCACTACCCCAACGTTATATGCATGGAGAACAATGAGGGTCAGCCACACCCTCTAAGGGGACACCTCATCACCTATCCCCTTCCTTATGAAATAATCCAAATTCTTTCACCTTAAATGAAAAAGAATTAGGAAGGCTTTGATCAATGAACATTATCTCAAGAAGAGAATGGAACACATTTTTTTTTAGATTTTGAGGATTGCAAAGGAAAAACATCTCAATGTCTCCACCTACCTACCTACCTACCCAAAATATTCTCAAAACTAAGGAAAGGCAAGGTTTTAGAGGTCTCCGGGAGAAGGAGGTCCCCAGGAGCCCCCCAGAGAGCACCAGCCCCAGGGGAGAATGACTGAGAACCGCTCCAGAGAGCGCACTGAAGAGCCCTCTGAACTACGAGAGGCCTAGAGGAAGTGAAATCACCCTCCTTTGAAAGGCACCAGCTTGTCCTGGGCGGAGCTGGTACCACAGGGTCAATTGGAAAAAGGGTTGGGGGGAGGGTTGTGGGAAGATACACAGACACTGTTCAACAGCGCCTCCAAGTGGCAAGGAACAGCCACTACAATGGGCTGACCAACTTGAAGATTTTTCCCCACCTGAAAATGAAAGTTTGGAGAAATTTCCTTTTAGACTGCAAAACTTTCAAAAGGCTCATGAATGATCCAGAAGGAAGAGGGGACGCCCATGAGTGTGATAATAAGCTTTCTGCCAATCGAATGGTTGAAGATTTGAGCTTATTTGTTCTATGTCAGCTGCTACCTATTATGTGCCTTGAAGACCAAGAGCAAGTCTCAACACATACAAACTTAACAAATTATTTTCATGAATAAGCGTGAACTGAATTAAATATAGACAAAGGCATACATATTATGGTGGCAGGCCTTACTAACCAAATGACAGCCACTAAAATGTAAGCTTTATAAAGATGAAATTTTTGTTTCTTTTGTCCACTGTTGTATCCCCAGCATTTAGAATAATGTATGTACAGGTTAACAAATATTTGTTGAATTGAAAGTTAAATGAACTGGAGAGAGGAAAGGACCTCTTGTCATGTGTCGCATGGCTGTCTCCCAACCCCTTTATTGTCCAATATATTTACTAGCAACTTGAAGAAAGACCTAGAAGCCCCCTTGTCAAATTACCCAACAACATCAAGGTAGGGAAAATAGTTGATTCATGGATGACTTGCATCAAAATAGCAAAAATCATCATCATCATCATCATCATCATCATCATCATAAATAAGGACTCAAGTTAGAAAACTGGAACCAACTGGAAATTTCTGCACAGGCTGAAAAAAGGTCAAATGTACAGTTTCAGGATAAAGAAGGCCTGGCCTCACAGCAGTCTCTCAGGAAAAGACTTGCAAGTTTTATTTGGCAGCAAGGCTTTTGTTTGCAACACTGGACACTGTCATGCAGAGGCAGATGGCCCCGTTGGAGGCAAGTGTCCAGAATAAAGGCAAAGTGGTGGAGTAGCTCTAGGGTACCACGTATAGAATGTCACATACATCTGGGGTATATAACATGAGTCGTGTGGAGTGAGCCCCAAGAGGAATGGGCAAAAGAATGAGCGGGGAATCTTGAAAAAGTATCATATGGGGGACAGTTAAAAACAAAAAATCTTGGGGCACCTGGGTGGCTCAGTCAGGTTTCTGACTTTGGCTCAGGTGATGATCTCAGGGTCCTGGGATGGAGCCCCATGTTGGGCTCTCTGCTCAGTGGGGATTCTGCTTCTCCCTTTGCACCTCCCCCCACTTGTACTCTCTCTATCTCTCTCTCTCTCTCTCTCTCAAATAAATAAATAAATAAGATATTGGAGCGGGGGGAGAAACTTGGGTTGGTTGTAGAGAAGAAAATGCTCCTGGAGGGGCAAGATGATTGTCTTCAAATACATGTAGATGGCCTTGGTTCTGTGTATACCCAAAAGACAAAAACAGAGCTAATAGATAGAAATTATAAGGAGGCTTTAGAAGAACCTCTCACAATCCAGAGCTGTTTGGAAATAGAATCAGCTGTCTTGGGAAGTTGTGGTTCCTTACCACTGGAAGGAAAGAGAGGAGAATGAGAATTTGTATTTAGAATTTAGAGAATTCCTGCTGTGTGCCAGACATTGGAATAGAAAATTTGTGTGATCTCATTTCTTCCTCACACTCGTCCTCTGAGATAAGCATTTATTATTAATACAGAATTCTTATATTCAGGATTATCCCCTGTAGATGGGTGGTTAATTGAAAAAAAAGTTAAAGCAGAGAATCATAAAACATGGTACATACATACCATAAATATTTAATTTCAACTTAATACATATTTTTTTCATTCCCCAATGCTGGTGTTGACCCAAGGCCTTCCTTTGAAGAACTCTACTGATTAGATCTACATGGTCTCTCTTTCATAAATTCTACCTGTGTGAGTTGATACTGATTTCTAGTTTCCATTTCTTGAAAGCAGAGCAAGAACTTAAACTCTGTTAAGAAGCAATCTGAACTGGAAAGTTTTTCCACATTTTTGTAACTTTCCCCAGGCCTTACAACCATCTCTTCTACACCTGATTCAGAAGCCAGTTTTTACCATATGATCCAGCAATTCCATTTCTGGCGATCTAGCCAAAGTAAATGAGACCACTATCTTGAAGAGATAACTATATCCTCATGTTTATTGCAGTATCACAATATCCAAGACGTGGCAACAACCTGTGTCCATCAACAGATGAATGGATAAGAGAATGAGATGAATAAGTAGATGATAGATGATAGATAGAATGGAATATTATTCAGCCAAAAAAGGGGCATTTTCCCATGTGTGACAACATGGATGAAATAAATCAAAGAAAGATAAACCCTGTATGATAGCACTCATATGTGAAATCTAAAAAAGTCAAACTCACAGAAGCAGAGAGTAGAATGGCGGTTGCCAGGGAGCTGGGGGAGGGGCAGTGTGGGAGAAATGGGGAGATGTTGGTCCAAGGGTACAAACTTCCAGTTATAAGATGAATAAATTCTGGAGATCTAATACACAGCATGGAGACTATAGTTAATACCCTATAGTACATTTGAAAGTTACTAAGAGAAGAGATCTTAAAAGTACTCCACACATGCACCAAAAAAATCATAACTGTGTGAGGTGCTGGGTGTTCATTAAACTTATTGTGGTAATTGTCTCCCAGGCACATACCAAATCTTCACACTGTATATCTTATGCTTACATGGTGTTACACGTCAGCTGCTGCTCAGTGAAGTTGGGGGTGAGGGGGAAGCCAGTTTCTTATGAGCTTGTCTGCCCCAAGTCTTTACATAGCATTCAACGGTCTCAGAGGAGACGGACACCCCTCTAGGTCTTTTTGACTTCCATATTTCATCAATTTTCATGATGTTTCGTTAAATTATATGAGGATGATGTCAGAGAGAGCTGGCACGGGCAGGTTTAGGGGAGAACATGTCTGCTGGTGGGAAGGCCTGCCTCTCAAGCTGGATGTGTCACGGGGAGCTCCATGAGTGTCTGCCGCTGAGCAGGCCATGGGCATCTGTCAGCCCAGGGAGTGGACGGAGAGTGGCCAAGCTAGACAGATGGTTAAATGCAGCTTCTCCTCTGCCTTTCAGTGATGGAATGTTCTGGCTTCAGAGAAGATAAGCAGTTCCCCTGGGGTCAGACAGCTCATAGGTTTCTGTATTCCAAGTCCATACTCCAGCCACTGGGGGACCCTGGAAGAGTCTATGGGAATACTAAATGCACAGCAGTCCTTCGGCCGTCAAAGGACTCTGACACTGGGGAGAGGGGGAGCTGAATGATCTCCGAAACCATGGTGTATATTTCAAACACCCTCTCTGTGCAGCTGTACGTTGAAGGAGATATAGGACATAACGTCAAAAGTCTAGACCTCAAACTAAATGTAAAAAGACACTTTTGAGACAGTTCTGGAAAAATTTGAGTGTGGATGGGGAATTCGTTAACACCTAGAAGATATTATTAGCTTGTGATCATGGCATAGAAATTATGACAAAAATGCCCCATACAGGGGAGAAAGGACAAAAATGCTTGGATTTAGCCTGAAAATGTTTTATCAAAGACAAAGGCCAAAAAAATATGATTAGGTAAAACGATACAGCAAAATCTTAGTAACCGTTGAATCTAGGTAAGGGATAAATAAGGACTCACTATATACTATTTGCTTTTCTTTGGTATATGTTTACATTTTTTTCATAATATAAAGAATTTAAAGTCTACATCTTAGACACCCCTTACCCCCACACACACACCGGTTATGAGGTGAGAGCCAAAGGCCCTCCTGAGGGCCATCACCCTCTGTCAGTGGAAAAGCCAGGACTGGAGGAAGGCCAGGCCTAACCAGGCACAGAATCGGCTTCCTGTCCCAAGAAGGTCCTACAGCATCTTGAGGATATGAATGCAGACCAACCTCAGCACCTTTAAGAAGTGGATTTCAGGGCCATGTCCTGCACACAGAGCCATCATATCCACAACCATACGATTTCCTTCTGGAAGGAAATGAAAAGCATTCCTAGACATCGGACACCAGGCTCCCGTGGCTTCTCCCAGGAGTGTATTAAACTCGCACACTCCTGGGCTCCAACCCAGACCCACAGAACAGACTGAGCCGTAGCAGGGCCCCAGAATCTGGGTGTTTATTCATTTCCCCAGAAATCCTGGGGGATCCCTGAACTGGGAAGCCTGGAACCTCCAAAGTGAATCAGTCCCCCAACCTTACCAAAGAGGAACTTGGCCAACAGGGTCTGGCAACTTGCCTAAGGTCCTCATCCCTGTGGCTTTCCCTCACTTTTTACAGCCTTGCCCTCTGCAATGTCCTGTGGAAGATGCTGCCCACCAGTGGCCTCAGGTAGAATGGGCCCTGGGGCTCCGGCTGGTAGGTTGAAGAAAAAAGCCAAGCTCTCCATGAAAGCCAGTCCCTTCCTGAGGTTGTGGGGGGTTCACACCGCCCCTGTCCCCCTTGCCGGGTTGATGCAACCTGGCTCTTCTGCTTCCCATGCCTTAGGCACAGATCAGCCCAACATCTCCCCTGGATTCCTCTCTGCAGTACCAACTCCCTGCCTTCGGCTAAGGGGCTCTTAGCTGGGAGATGTCCTAGTAGAAGACAGGGAGGAGCCAGGGGATATCTGTTACAGCCATTATTTTCCACTCAGGATACTATTTTGCATCTTCACTTGAGGCCCATAAAAGCCTAGAGGGAGGAGCCCAGAAATCCGCAGTGGGGAGTTCATTAAAGAGGGGGCGGGTTGCGTTGAGCGGAGCAAAGGGAAACACTGCCACCACGTGGCCGCTCAGGGTCATCACAGGCTCTCGCCCCCTTCCCCGGCGACATGAAGGAGCGCAGAGCCCCTCTCTTCTTCTTAAAACTATTTTATTTACATGAACGGAAATACACTCACATGGCACAAAACTCAAAAGGGGCAGGCTCTGCAATGGAACGTCAATCTCCCCACACTTGGCCCAGGAGGCATGAATTATCTGAGCATTCTTTGTGTTGCCTGCGGGAGGTGCTCCAGGCACAGTCCTTCTCTCTTGCAATTGACAACATCCCATCTCTCACAAATACAACAGGAAAAACAGTAGATGAATGATCCGAGACATGATTTTAACCAAATGGCCATTCCTTCCCACAGAAAAATCAACTCAGGCCACCCTGAGTGGAAGTCTTAGAAACTCCCTGGTCCAGCCTCCTCTTACAGATGAGAAAGCAGAGAAGGAGTGGGCTTTCCTGAGATCACACAGCGCTGGCTACCTGGGCTCACGTGGATTCACCTGAATGCTTAGTTAGGGACCTATACCTTGTCATGAACCCCAAGTGTGCTGTCTCACCAGCTCTGCTCCCTGGCCCTGCCCTGAGGGACCTGTTTTCAAGGGCCCAGCTCTGTAGCTGCCAGCATTTATCAGAAATCTCAGCTGATTCCACAGCGCCCAAGGCCTACCAGTAAATGCTGCAATTCAAAGGAATATCTCTGGTCCTGAACTGGCCTGAACACCACCCTACCCCCATCCACCAGGAGCCAAACTGAGAGCCCAGAAGGTCCCGCACTGTGAGAAATTTCGGCTTCACAGACCCAACAACAACCTTCTGTGGGCCACCTGGTGATAATCCTGAAATGGGTGGCCAAGGAAACTAACAAAATCTCTTCTAGAGATCCTTATAATTAGACTGTTCCAGAAGAATGCTGTGTGGGATAAGGAATCTGGAATACCATAAAACACGAGGCAAAACATCATAAAAGACCCCGAGGACTGCCTCGAATTTGGAACTTCCCAACACACTCTGACTATATGTGTCACACTTCAAGCTGTTCTTAACATGCTAACTTGAAGATTATCAGGTAACATATTTATACTTGCATTTCATGAGAAAGGAACCCAAATATTGGTTGTCTTTTCCTTGATTGATAGTTTCATAATTAACTAGGTACCTTGCAGGTTTTAACTTTTTGGCAAAATGAATCATGTTGAAATTGCCCAACAAATGATCCTTTTTTTAATGATGTGCAATTAGAAGTAATGTTAGCTGGCAGTTGGTTTTAAGGAATCAATCAAATAATTATCCTTTACAAAAACAGAAAGTGGAAAGCCAGAATGTATAGAGGAAGGCATCTGGGATTGTGGAATCTGGTAGCCGAGAGATACCTGGAAGCTTTGCACGACACCGTTTTTCATCATGGGGAAACTGAGGCACAGAGAGTTAAGAGAGGGTGTGTGCTGGAGAGGTGACATGAGGGAGGGGCCTCCCTCATGTCACCATCCAGCACACACCCCCTCTTGGGAGCAGCAGTTGTGAGTACCCAGTGCTCTGCGTGGGGGCCTCTGGGTTCTCATTCTCACTCAGCAGCTCCCAGGCTGTGAAGTCCCCAGGCCACATCTATTCTCTCTAAGCCTCAGCTCCCCATTAGTGCAACAAGGAGGCTGGACGGCAGGGCATCTGCAATGTAATGTGTCCCCTGCACACCACCCTCCCAGGTCTGACCACCAGCCCCATCTCCTGCTTTTTTTCCGCTTGCTTGGCTACTGGAGAGCTGAGAGCCCTCGATACCAGGTCCTACTCCTCACTGCCTAAATGACAAGGGTTGAGGAAAGCAACTGGCCAATAGGAAACACAGGATGCTTTGGGAGGAGCCCACTTGGAGGTGTCGGGGTAGTCCTTGGAGAGGGCAGGTACTTAAAGGTAGTGAGTCCTCCCCAAGGTCCCAACAGGCCAGAATGACACCTGGGATGCTGCTCAAGGCAGAAAGCAGGTCCTGGCCACCCACAGACTTTTGTCAGAGGCAGGACGGCCAGCTGGGAGGTGGAGAACAACATCAAGCACAGGTGTGCAGGGTGTGAGGGGCGCGCTCCAGCCTGCACCTGCTCCAAGCCTTGGTCCGGAGCCAAGACAGTGCACCTTTCAGGGAAGAGAGTGGGAGGGGCAGCGGTAGGCAATAACTTCTCTCTGCACAAAGTGATTTCTGCTCCAGAGCTGCACATCCCAGGACTGTGGTTGCCCTTTAAAGTGTGTCCGCCCAGAAAGGACACTTTCTCCCAAAGTTTGCACACAGAGGCCAACAGGGGCATTCCCTCTCTGAAGCCCTCCTTCCCCCGAAACCCTGGCAGTGCTTTCCTCTGTCCTCCCTGCACATTTAGCACTGAACACCTGCTGTCCCTGGCAGGCTGTGCAGGGTGAGGGTGCTCCTGCCCTTCTTGCAGACCAGGGACAAGGACCTAGAGTGATGGTGCCCTGACAGCCTTGACCGGGAGACATGTTTACTGCGGGCCCAGTGGCCCTTCCTGGGAGGAATGTTACCTGATCCTGTTCCATAGATGGTCCCATAGCCCATCCTTGGTTAGAGGATTCTAGTTGCATGCTGCATAGAAAATTAGTTCAACTGACCTCTACGCTATGACGGCATCAAGGCCTCTGAACCCACGCTCGGGGAGCTGGGTCTTTGTTGAGCTCACAGACAGAGAATGAATGGATCTGTGTCTGCTTGATAACAAATGTGTGCATTCTTTGTTTTGTTTTGTTTTTTTAAGATTTCAATTTATTTATCTTAGAGAGAGAGAGCACAAAGGGAGAATGAGAGGAAGAAGCAGACTCCCCACTGAGCAGAGAGCACAACCTGAGGCTCCATCCCAGGACCCTGGGATCATGACCTGAGCCTAAGGAAGATGCTTAACCCACTGAGCCACCCAGGTGACCCTATATGTGTGTTTACTACACATCTACATGGGGCAATATTTGCTTGGAGTCCATGTCATGTTATCTAACTACTGGTGGCTACCATGATATGCCAAAAAAGAACATAATCCCTATACACAACCACGCCAAGGGCCATGTCTTCAACAGAAGAAAGATGTGGGGGCCAGGAGAAGGTGGAGAGGCCCCAAGAAACCCCTGCTGCTCACAAGCCTGCAGATCTGGAGAACAATTCTCTTGGGTAAGAATCCCCCAAGATTTGAAGTTTCCAGGACTCCGGGAAAAATCAGTCATGTCTTGTCCATAATTTCTGAACCCTTAAAAACTCCCCAGTAGAGAATGTGAAAATGATTCCACCTCCTGTTCTGCCTGTCTCTCTGGTTCATTCATCTAACGTATACATACAGAGCCACTACAAGGTTCCAGGTGCATGTCAAAGAACTGAAGATTCAGTAGTGTATGGAACACACTGAGTCTGATGGATTCTGCAGGGATGGCCCCAAGTACACCCTTAACTGGACTCCCCAACAACTCCTGCTACAGCACAGGGCTCAGTGTCCACAGCTGACCAGGTCGGTGTGCTCCCCAGACCCCTCCGACCCTCTGTACCGTTTCTGTGCTCCCCGCCCTCCCCATGGGAGACCATTAGCCAGAGACTGTGGGAGGGAGACTCATTTTCAGGTCTAGTTTTGCACATGGAGGTCACTTCCCCTGCAGAGCTGGCCCCCGGACCATGCTGAAGCTACCCCAGTGGGACTAGATGAGACCTCACTAGTCACGTGGCTTCCTCCCTCCCCTGGCTTGTGTTCTGGGCTTCTCACGGGTCTTCCCGGGAGCCCTATCTTAATACGTCACTTACACACGAATCCTCATCTCCGGTCTCAGAGTCATGGAAGACATGGATCACAATCCCTCATGTGCTGACAGCTGATGCTCTCACCGGGTCACCGCCCACCATCGCTGAGCACCCCGAGTCTAAGCACTGCGGGGCTGAGCCACACCTACTGAACATGGCCTGGACACGGCTCAGAGACGTGCCCTCAGAGGGGCCCAGGGCGGAGGAGCACGGGGAGTGAGGGATGAACTCTGCCCGGGGTTCTGGGGAAGGGCAGGCTTCTTACTTACAACAAAACCCGCAGGAGGATGGGACGCAGAAGCCCTCCTTCTTCCCACCCCCAGCCCTTCATGCCTTTTCTCCTCTCCCAAGGAAGTGCTTTAACCTGCTTGCTCACCTGTGTCCCTTCTCGTCCATCTGGTCTCATCACCCCTTCTTCCCTCCATCTATTCTTGACAAAACTCATCCTGGAGGGCCAAATCCTGTCTCCAAACTAGACTCAGAGCATCCCAACATGCTTTCGGGGAGGTTACATTCCTCTCCAAGGGGCAAAAGCAGGAAGCTGTCGTGTGGGAAGACCCAGAAGGTTGGGTTGGGTTTTCGTACGGACACCCAGGAAAAACGAAGTCCCAGTGAAGAGAAGGCAGGAGCAGGAAGGGAAGGGGAGCAGAGGCCATGGCTTTGGCTCAGGAGGGCACAGGGGTGAGATGGGGACCTAGGAGACCTGGGGGAGAGAGAAGGTGGGCCCGAATGTGCAGGGCCTGGGGTGCCAGATGCAAGGAAGTGACTCCCGGCAGCAGGGGGCATGTGGGTGGTGATGATGTGTGGAAGGAACGAGGGGTGAGTTGTGAGGGACAAACCTCTGAATGAAAAGTTGAGTGTGGATGCTGATTCCGTCTGACAAGGGCAAGGGCCTCGGAGCCCTCACAGACAGCTGCGAGGATTTGAGCTCATGGATAATTATAGTGTCACAGGAGAGGGCCCTGGGGCTACGTGACCTCAGGCTTGTGGATGCCATGCCCTGAGCTTCTGCTTCCTCCTGAGGAAAATGGAAATTACAATAATCCATATGTGATGATTCATGTGTTAACTCGACTGGGCCACAGTGTCCAAATATTTGGTCAAACATTATTCTGGGTGTTTCTGCTAAGGTGTTTTTGGACGAGGTTAACTTCTTGTTTTTTGTTTTTTGTTTGTTTGTTTGTTTGTTTGTTTAAGAGAAAGAGCGCAAGTGAGGGTGGAGGGGCAGAGATAGAATCTTCAGTGAGCTCCATGCTCAGCTTGGAGCCTGACGTGGGGCTCCATCTCATGACCCTGAGATCATGACCTGAGCCAAAAACAAGCGTCCGATGCTTAACTGACTGTGCCACTGAGGCCCCCCTGAGATTAACATTTTAATGGAAGACTAAAGCAGATCACACTCCCTAGTGTGGGAGGGCCTTGTCCGATCAGTTGAAGGCTTGCATAAAACAAAAAGACCAAGCCCTCCCCCACTGACCTGAGTAAGAAAAAAATTCTCTGGGAGATTGACTTTGGACTTCATCTGCACCATCAGCTCTCCTGGGTCTCAAGTCCTCCCGCCCACCCTGCAGATATAAACATGCCATCCACCATAATCACAAACCAATTCCTTGTAATAAATCTCTATTTCTACAAACACATATCCTTTTGGTTCTATTCCTCTGGAGACCCCTAATACGCATACCTCATAGCACTATTGTACGAGTTAAGTGAAATGATACTTGCAAGACGCTTAGAACGATGCCTAGCTCATACCAAGCATGAGTCTTGGGCTATGTAAATCATGATTCTTCTTCATCGAGGAAGGTTGGTCATCATTTGAAGACCCCCCTGTCAGGAACTCACAATGCAGAGGTGTTCAGTTAGCGGTAATCAGAAGAGCAGCAATCACAAATCCATTCTCTTGTTAAAGAAAAACCATGCACCAAGCTTGAGAAAGGTAGAGGGATTGTCGCCTCACATTTCACGTCACACTGGAGCATTGCCCAGGAAGCCTGCCTGATTCGCACCGGACACCCCAAAGGCTGTCACCAAGTATTTGGCTAACAATCCGCAGTAACGCTGCAGGCAGTTGTCAGCTCGGTCAGGTTAGAAGTTAACCTGCAGAAATTCGTAAGTTGTTCTGACTTTATGACCTGGTAGAAAAGTGAGCCCCAAAGCTGTGGTGGTTTCCCTGGGCTCTAGAAAGTTAAAGTCATATATCTAACCTGGCTGCCTGATTGGACACCCATTTCCCTAAAGACCACAAATCCTTTCCCTTCAAATGCTCTGAGCCAGCACTTTGGTCCCCTGCTGGTTCCCTCATTAAAGAATTAAATCAAATCTTGACACCTGGTTTCTATCTATTTGTAGGAAAATTATGTTTATAACACCCCAGAGGGGGCCAAATCTGCACCAGGGGGTTCATGATTTCACACAAGATGCTTGAAATCATGTTTCCACGGATGAAAAACTACTGGTGAGAAATGTGATTGCCACAGGGCTTCTCAACAGAGTTGTTTGGGTTTGTTTTTGTTTTTTTTTTTGTCTTATTGTCCCCTTAAAGGAACGTTTTTAGACATATTTTTCCCTTGATCATCCCCTTCCTGTGAAACTTTTGTACAACCGATATACTTATGTCTGCTTGTATACTGTGACCCTTTGGAGAGCTCCAAACCACTGTAATAGCTAGTATCTTTTCATCCCCCCAAGAAGGACCCATGTGTTCTCAATGGGGCAATATGGCGTCCAAGGGGAATGGATTTTAAGCTCTACCCTACTATCCGTTTGATCTTAAGGAAGTGACTTCCTTTCTCATAAGACAGTTGTGGGACACAGAGGCAGGAGGAGAGAGGAGGATCAGTCTTCCCGGATGTATGTGTCTGGGCAGAGTAATTACACTCTAACCCACTTCCAATCACCACTCCACTTCCCTGTACATAGACACACCCATCTTGCTTCAGTGTTTGGAGTATGGGGCTTTTTTTGTTCATTAGGTAGGTTGGCAGGTAGGTAGATAGTTAGGTGGGTTGGTTGGTTTGTTGGTTTTGGACTTTCAGGTCACAATGTCTTGAAGCTCACCCTTTTTTCTCTCTTTATTAAAAATATGGCTAATTATATATTATTCACTATTTATTTCAATTTAATTCTATGCCCCTTACAAATGTGAAGCATGAATAACCAGCCTCTCTAGTCATACAGCTTCTGTGCACATCCCTTTAACGCCTGCGGCGAGTGATCATTTCTGAGGGAGGGACCATTTCTATCCTGAGAGAACATGCTAGAAAGACTGGTAGACCAACTAAAGCAATACTTCTATTTAACACTTCTCCTAGTATGATAGCGGTGGTGATAAAGTCACAGCCTGAGAGACAATCATCACAGAACTGAGTTATTTCCCAGTCATGTGATTTTGTCCTTGAAATTTTTCTTTAAAGATTTTTTTTTTTAATTTGAGAGACAGAGATCACAAGCAGGCAGAGAGGCAGGCAGAGAGAGAGGAGGAAGCAGGCTCCCTGCTGAGCAGAGACCAGAGAGCCCGATGCGGGGCTCGATCCCAGGACCCTGGGATCACGACCTGAGCCAAAAGCAGAGGCTTTAACCCACTGAGCCACCCAGGCGCCCCTTGTCCTTGAAATTTAACAGAGTCTGAGAACCCTGGCCTCCCCTGGCTGGGAAAATCAAGAGGGCCTGAGAGATTCAGGTCTGCTGCCCTGTGGAGACCCAGTCAGGGCTAAGCTCTAAAGGCGATGCCATCCCAGGGAAGACCTTTTGCTGGGAACCAGAAAATGAGCCCAGGGTGGCATTGGCAGAAGGAAGGATGAGATGTAGGAGAGAACTCTCTTCTTATCCCCAGTCCCATGAAATCATCCTTTACCAGAGACTGAATCTCAAAAGTTTGGGGGCGGGGGGGAGTCAAGAGTTTCAAACAAGCCATAAATCAATATTTATGCAACCAAAAAAGAAATAAGAACAGGATTACTACAGACTGACATGGTGGTCTAAATGACATGAAGAGAAAAAGTGGGGAGAAGTGTTTTTTCTTGAAGTTTAAAGCTAACCCAAGGAAGAAAGGACAAAGAAGTCAACCGTAGGCTCCTCACACCAGCCTACTTGGTTTTCTTACTATTTCTTTGGTCCTTCCCACCCAGGTACCTTCCAAATGCTTTTGCGATCCATTTGTGCCTTCTGCATGGTGGAATTTAAATGAGATCACTTTAATACTGGGAATGAAACCCACCAGGAATCTACAAGCACTTCCTGCACAAAAAGGAAATTGAGATTGGATTTCCATCACTGGTAGAATTTTCCTCTTAAGTGTGAACAAAAGAAAACACGCAATGAGGGAAAATTCACAATGACTCTCTGGGGTCAAATGAAATAAAATCTTCCTGATGTCCTAGAAAGAAATATTTTCTAAGTCATCTAGTGTAGCGAAGTGAAGCTAATCCTGCAAATTTATTATACTCTCAAAGATGACCAGATGGATCAGCACACTTTCCCTATGGGACAATACGTTTTGTAAGCTTCCTCCCACTGCCTTGGAAAAATGTATATTTTTCAGCTCTAGGCTATTAAATACAGTCCATTCTTTCATTCTCAGAGTTATAGAAATTCACTGTAAATACTGAATTAGCAAATCCTAAACCATTGTTTCTAGGCAAAATGCACAGTTCAGTTCCTGTGAACCTCTGGTCACATTTTTGTCAACAGAGCATACATAGCTTTGTTGTGTGTGTGTTTCTGTTAAAGACCCCTTACTGGATGTATATTGCTGACCCATCACCACTACGCTCACAGCCAAGGGCCCTGTAACTCAAGCCGGAACACAGCCTATCTAACACATGTACTCTCTCTGTAAGGTACTTCCCAGCCTTCCTGCCATGGGGAACCATAGACAGCATTTCAGCACCCTGCTTGAGGACTATTTTAAATAGTGAAATCAGCCACAAAAAGCACAAAAATGCAAAAAACATGTCACGAGCCAGATTGGGAAAAGGACACTTACATACACCACGAGGGCTGAAACGAGAAGGCCGTGTGGCATCTTGTCTGACCTTGGCTGGGAACACGTGACTCAAACTTGGCTCCAATCTGCACGTGCCCACAGATGACTGCAAAGGTGCCATGAGCATCGATCTGGGGATTACAAATAAATTTAGGAAATAGGTGAATTTGCAATCTGTGAATAATGAGATCAATTGCATTTCTGTCTTTAGCTCCTACAGCACAGATTACTGAAGACAAGACTAGGGAGTCGTTCAAATTTATACAGACTTTACACCTAGTAAAAGAACCCTTTCCATTCCATTCAGACTTTGCTTTCAAAAGTCTAGTCCTCTTCTTGTCAGTGAAGAGGAACCAAATAGGGCCACCCCAAAATACACCATGTTGGCATATTGATTATTTGGAATTAAAGGTACTTGAGATACACCTGGTACAAAGACACCCTGACCATCCTTTGTCCCCTGAAAGCAGGAGCTAAATCTCCCATGTGAGAGGTACCCTCCCTGTCCCAGGAGAGTAGAGGCATCCTAGTCACCACACTGGAGATCCGGAGTCAAGAAGGCTGTATCAGCAAAGCGTGTCACTTCTTCACCAATTTACTACCCCAAGCACAAACCCCTTTGTCTTGTTCAATTCATGACCATAAATACACCAAATATAGTGTTGTAAAAGCTTCCTGCTTTTGTCACTTCTTTGAGTCTCATATTTTTATGGGGTTCCCATTGTACAGAATTATGTTTTTCTCTTATTAATCTGTTTTGTTTCAATTTAACTATTGCAGCAGCCAAAGGATTTAGGGAAGAAGAGAATATTTTTCTACCCCAGCAGCAGCCAATTTTATGTTAGAAAGTTCCTCTTCCAGGGGTTCATGGGTGGCTTGTCAGTTAAGCTTCAGACTCTTGATTTTGGCTCAGGTCATGATCTCAGGGTCATGAGATTGAGCTCTGTGTCAGGTTCCAAGCACAGTAGGGATAGAGTCTGCTTGGGATTCTCTCTCTCCCTCTCTGTCTGCCCCCCCCCAAATAAATAAATCTAAAAGAAAGAAAGGAGGGAAAAAAGAAAGAGAAGAAAAGAAAAGAAAGGAGAGAAAAGAAAAAAGGAAAGGAAAGAAAAGAAAAGAAAAAGTAAGTTAGTTCCTCCTCCCCTAATGGGCCACAGAACCTCGTTGTTAAGAGTGGACTCTGGGCTTGAGGGTGCAAGATGGCGGAGAAGTAGCAGGCTGAGACGACATCAGGCAGCAGGAGATCAGCTAGATAGCTTATCAAACTATTCTGAACACCTATAAATCCAAAAGGGATTGAAGAGAAGAAGAGCAACAATTTTAGAAACAGAAAATCAACCACTTTCTGAAAGGTAGGACCAGCAGAGAAGTGAATCCAACGCAACGGGAAGATAGACCCCAGGGAGAGGGGCCGGCTCCCTGCAAGCGGCGGAGCAACAGAGCACAAAATCAGGAGTCTGCTCCATGGAGGAACATCGCTCCAGAGGATAAACCGGGGTGAAGTCCTCGTGGGGACAGCGTGGCCTCAGGTCCCACGGGGTCACAGAAGGATTGGGGTGTCTGAGTGTCACAGAGCTCACAGGTATTAGAGCGGGGAAGCCGGCTGCGGAGACAGAGCCGAGGTTTCCTAGTGGTTGGTGACACGGACCGGTGCTCTGTGCGAGGGGTCCCCACAAGATCCGGGGAGACTCCGACCTGGGAGAGCCCAGGGATCTGCGGGGTTCAGAGATTCCAGGTGGGACTCTGTGCCAGAGACAGAGACGCTTGGTCACAGGCTGAGTGACCTCGGAGCGCAGCCAGAGGCCAGTGAGACGGGACTGATTACGCGCGATTTTCTCCAAGCACGGCTGGAGGCGGGGGAGATGGGAGTGATTAAGCGCTTTTCTCTGAAGGCGCACTGAAGACTGGGGCCCCGAGCTCTCAGCTCCTCCAAACCGGAGATTGGGAGGCCGCCATTGTCATTCCCGTCCTCCAGAACTCTACGGAAAGCGTTCAGGGAACAAAAGCTCCCGAAAGCGAACCTGAGAGGATTACTTAGCCCGGCCCCTGGTAAGGGCGGTGCAACTCCGCCTGGGGCAGAGACACTTGAGAATCACTACAACAGGCCCCTCCCCCAGAAGATCGACAAGAAATCCAGCCAAGACCAAGTTCACTTACCAAGGAGAACAGTGGAATTCCAGAGGAGGAGAAAGCAAAGCATGAAATTCATGGCTTTCTCCCCATGAATCTTTAGTCTTGCAAAGTTAATTAATTTTTTCTATTTTTTTTCTCTTCTACTAATTTTTTTTAACTTTTACTCTTTCCTCTTTTAATATTTTAAACTAGTTTATCTTAATGACTTTCTTTAAAAAAATCTTTTTTGAACCTTTATAATTATAGTCATATTTTATCCTTCATTGTATCTAACTTTATTCTTTGTATACACATAGGGTTTTTTTCTTCTACAAAATTTGGGGTACAACTTCTTCTAATAGATCAAAATACACCCTAAATCTAGCACCGGGCTTGATCTAGTCTCCAGCCCAAGCAAGTCTCTCCACTTTCTTTTTTTTTTATTCTCCCTACCAACTTACTTTATCAACTCCTTTGTTAGAAATTTAAATTTTTTTTTCATCTTTATAGTCATATTCCATCCCTTCATTGTGTTTACCCTTATATATGTCTTTCGTTCTTTAAAATTTTGGGAG
>RCUC01128952.1:0-12626 GCA_003697995.1 Taxidea taxus jeffersonii | reverse complement strand
TCAGTCCTTAAGAATCTGCCTTCAGCTCAGATCATGATCCCAGGGTCCTGGGATCGAGCCCCACATTAAGCCCCATGTTGGGTTCCCTGCTCGGTGGGAGGCCTGCTTCTTCCTCTCCCACTCCTCTTGCTTGTGTTCTCTCTCTCACTGTTTCTCTCTGTCAAATAAATAAATAAATTCTTTTTTTTTTAAAGATTTTATTTATTTATTTGTCAGAGAGAGAGGGAGAGAGAGCAAGTGAGCACAGGCAGACAGAGTGGCAGGCAGAGGCAGAGGGAGAAGCAGACTCCCTGCCGAGCAAGGAGCCCGATGTGGGACTCAATCCCAGGACGCTGGGATCATGATCTGAGCCGAAGGCAGCCGCTTAACCAACGGAGCCACCCAGGCGTCCCAAATAAATAAATTCTTAAAAAAAAAAAAAAAAAAAAGAAAGCCTTCTCTACTCTGGAAATCTTTCAACTGAAAAGCATATACATATAAATGAAAAAGATGGAAAATATCAAGTTGTGATGAGGTCTCACCCACCTGCTGGTGGGTGTATGATTTGGTTCAACTGCTTTGGAAAATTATTTTGCATTAGCTAATAAAGAACCTACTGCATACATTATGGCCATAAATCCCCCTTCTAGGTCTATACCCAACAGAAGTACATATGTATGTTCAGCAAAGATATGTACTAGTATGTTGATAGCAACATTATTTGTAATAGCCCCAAACTGGAAATTATTCCAATGCTCATCATCAGAGAGTAGATGAAAAAAATTATGGTAGAGACACACATAAGATACATAAGAATCCCTAATGACAATGAGAATGAACAATTTATAACTACATATATTCATATAACTGAATGTCACAAATGTTGAGAAATAAGCCAGATGCAAAAGTGTAAATACTATATAATTCTGTTTAATAAATACAAAGCCAGGCAAAATTAATCTATGCTTTTAGGAATCAGGATAATAGTTGTCCTTAGAGATAGAAGGGGAGATACTGAAAGGAACATAAAGAGACTTCTGGGGTGCTTAGCATGTACTATTCATTGATCCAAATGCTGGTGATATCAAGTGTGTTCAGTTTGTAGAAATTCATCAAGCTATATACTTATATGTACTTTTCTGCAATGTATATTATACTATAATAAAAGTTCTTCTGTAAAGTCAATAAGTATTATCAAAAGCTTTGAGAGTGTTACCAGGAGCTTTCTTTTTTATGTAGATACTGAAAAGAGGCCAGTTGGCAGAGTTAGGATAGTGTTGTGAATTTACAATGAACTAGAATATCAGGGTTATATAGCACAGTGCATCTGGGGAACTTTGCAACCAGCCAGGAATGGTTATTGCTAGTCACAGAGCTGAAAGCTCTCAATAAATTTTGTTTCCTCCATTGCACACTGTCTGATGATTGGCAAAGAAATAAAATATAGAATCAAGGAGGCCAAAATGCCCTCTGCGAGAATAAAATCTATTGCCAATATGGCACACAGCTGCACCTCCATCCAAAGTTGTACGGAGCTGATGAGAGGTCCAAGCTGCTATATGACTTGGAAAGCTAGTGTACATCCCTTTGCCAGAAGCACAGTTAGAAAAAGCAAACAGAAAACATGCTTTCACTAAGATTCCCAAAAGAAGGAAGGAAAACTCTTTCTCCAAAAAAGAGAGGAGAGGAGGGAGGAAGGGTATCAGCTTCTCATCTGGCTAAAGATCATCTCCAGGAAGCACAGGAGAAATTGTCTATCTGCTTGAAGAAGTGTTATTTTTCCTTAGTCCTCACTGAATGTCTAAGAACTACTGGGTTCTTGGAAGTTTATATAGAGGAAGTAATGTTGACCACATCTTAAGTTACTGATCAATTTCAGCATCACTTAAAGTAGGCTTACCAATGTTCTATTTATTCTTCCTAATGTGATGCAGCAAGAAGCAGCCTGCCACCAGCTGTTCAATATTCTTACTCCAAGAACTGAACCTGAATCTAGTAAATTCTTTATATTCAAGCATCTAAAGGAAATACAAGGTATAAAAATGGTGTTAAATGACATTATAAAGATACAGTAAGCCAAATCTAGAAGGTGGGAAATTCTATAAGGAAATTAACCTGTTTTTTTCAATAAATAGAGGCATTAAAGGGAAAGGGAAAACTTGCAAATTTCAAAGACATTTATAAGCCATATCAGGAAAATGCAAGGCTTGGCATTTGAGTCCTCTTTCAAACAAGCCACCCATAAAAAAGACATATTTGAGGAAATCAGGGGGATTGACCATAAGCTGACTATAAGGTGATTTTAATGAAATATTATAAATTTTATCTTAAGTGATAATGATTATAATGGTTATGTTTTTTAAACATCTCTAATAGTAACTCATACTAAAGTGTTTATCTGATAAAAATAACACAAAGTATAGCTTTCCTTAAAAATATTCCAGCAAGGGGCATCTGGGTGGCTCAGTCAGTTAAGTGCCTGCCTTCGGCTCGGGTCATGATCCTAGGGTCCTGGGATCGAGCTCAACATCAGACTCTCTGCTCAGCGGGGAGCTTGCTTCCTCCTCTCTCTCTCTCTGCCTGCCTCTCCACCTACTTGTGATGTCTCTCTGTCAAATAAATAAATAAAATCTTTCAAAAAAAAAAATTCCAGCAAGGGGCACCTGGGTGGCTCAGTGGGTTAAAGCCTCTGCCTTCAGCTTAGGTCATGACCCGCATCAGGCTCTCTGCCCAGTGGGGAGCCTGCTTTCTCCTCTCTCTCTCTGCCTGCCTCTCTGCCTATTTGTGATCTCTGTCAAATACCAAAAAAAATTTTTTTAAATATTCCAGCAAAAAATAAATGAAACTACTTTAAAGTCAGGCAGAATATATGAAATAAAATAAAGTGGCAATAATTGTTGGAGTCAGGTGATGGGCACTGGAGATTCATTATATTATTTTCTCCATCTTTGTGTATGTCTTAAATTTCCCATTTTTAATTTAAAAAATAATAAAGGAATAAATTAGAGTTCTGACAATTGGCCTGGAGCAATTTTCATGATTTCTTATTGAGTGAAAAGAGCAAGACAAAGTAAACTGCATATAGCAGTATAATAAACAATCCATTTCTGTAAAATGATGACCTGTTTTGTAATATATACACGTACATATTTTTACATACACGTTACATAAATATACACACAACACATATGTATATACAAACATATATGTATACATAAACACATTTATATGTGACTTTATGAGCACTGAGGATTACTTGCAAGGGCACAAGCTAGATTATAAACATGGAGTAGTTGGGGGTAGAGGCTGTTATGGGTTGGGAAAGAGTAGATAAAACTAGATGAAGAAAAATACTTTGCTTTAAAAAAAAAAGGCATTATGGGGGCACCTGGGTGGCTCAGTCGTTACGTGTCTGCCTTCGGCTCAGGTCATGATCCCAGTGTCCTGGGCCTGAGTCCCATATTGGGTTCCCTGCTCAGCGGAGAGCCTGTTTCTCCCTCTGTAGCTCCCTCATGCTTGTGTTCCCACTCTCATTATCTCTATCATAAATAAATAAAATCTTTTTTAAAAAAGTCATTATGCAGCATTACCTTGGTCCCCAAACCAGACAAAGACCCCACCCAAAAGGAGAATTACAGACCCATATCCCTGATGAACATGGATGTCAAAATTCTCACCAAGATACTAGCCAATAGGATCCAACAGTAATTTAAAGGGATTATTCACCACAATAAGCTGGGATTTATTCCTGGGCTTCAAGGGTGGTTCAATGTCTGCAGATCAATCAACATGACACATCACATTCATAAAAGAAAGGACAAGAACCATATGATCTTCTCAATTGATGCAGAAAAACATTTGACAAAATAAAACATCCTTTCTTGATTAAAACTCTGACAGTGTAGGGAGAGAGGGAATATACCTCAATATCATAAAAGCTATCTATGAAAAGCCCATAATGAATATCATTCCCAATGGGGAAAAACTGAGAGCTTTTCCCCTAAGGTCAGGAACATGACAGGGATGTCTACTCTCACTGCTGTTGTTCAACCTGTTACTAAAAGTCCTAGCCTCAGCAATCAGACAGCAAAAAGAAATAAAAGGCATCCAAACTGGCAAAGAAGAAGTCAACTCTGGCTCTTCACAGATGACATGATACTCTATGTGGAAAACCCAAAGGATTCCACCCCTAAATTGCTAGAACTCATACAGGAATTCAGCAATGTGGCAGGATATAAAATGAATGTACAGAAATCAGTTGCATTTCTATACACTAACAATGAGACTGAGGAAAGAGAATTCAAGGAATTGACCCCATTTACAATTGCACCAAAACCATAAGATACCTAAGAATAAACCTAACCAAGGAAGTAACGAAGATGTGCTCAAACTACAGAACACTTATGAAAGAAATTGAGGAAGACACAAAGAAATGGAAAAACATTCCATGCTCATGGATTGGAAGAACAAATATTGTTAAAATGTCTATGCCACCTAGAGCTATCTACACATTCAAAGCAATTCCCATCAAAATATCATTGACATTTCTCACAGAGCTGGAACGAATCATCCTAAAATGTGTATGGAACCAGAAAAGACTCTGAGGAATGTTGAAAAAAGAAAACCAAAGTAGGTGGCATGACAGTTCTGAACTTCAAGCTATATTACAAAGATGTAATCATCAAGACAGTATGGTACTGGCACAAAAACAGACACGTGGGTCAATGCAACAGAACAGAGAACCCAGAAATGGACGCCCAACTCTATGGTCAACTCATCTTGGACAAAGCAGGAAAGACTATCCAGTGGAAAAAAGACAGTCTCTTCAACAAATGGTGCTGGGAAAACTGGACAGCCACATGCAGAAGAATGAAACTGGACCATTTTGTTACACATACACAAAGATAAACTCAAATGGATGAAAGACTTAAATGTGAAACAGGAATCCATCAAAATCCTAGAGAAGAACACAGGCAACAACATCGTCGACTTCGGCTGCAGCAACTTCTGGCTAGACACGTATCCAAAGGCAAGCAAAACAATAGCAAAAACAAACTTCAGCAAGATAAAAAGCTTCTGCAGAGCAAAGGAAACAGTCAACAAAACTAAAAGACAACCTGCAGAATAGGAGAAGATATTTGCAAATGGGCTTATCTGATAAAGGGCTAGTATCCAAGATCTATAAGGAACATATCAAACTCAACACCCGAAAAATAAATAATCCAGTCAAGAACTAGAGAGAAGACAGGAAAAGCCATTTCTCCATAGAACACATACAAATGGCCAATAGATCCTTGAAAAAAATGCTCCACATCACTTGGCATCAAGGAACTACAAACCAAAACCACAATGAGATACAACCTCACACCAGTCAGAATGACTAAAATGAACAAGTCAGGGAACAACAGATGTTGTGTGTGTGTGTGTGTGTGTGTGTGTGTGTGTGTGTCTGTGTGTGTATATGTATAAAAACACAATGGAGTATTGCTCAATCATTAAAAAGGATGAAATCTTACCACTTACAACAATGTGGATGGAACTAGAGGGCATTATACTGAGCAAAATAATCAGAGAAAGACAATTATCACATGGTTTCACTCATATGTGGAATATGAGAAACAGCACAGGGATCATAGGAGAAGGGGGGAAATCAGAGAGGGAGACAAACCATGAAAGACTCTTAACTACAGGAAACAAACTCAGGGCTTCTGGAGGGGAGGGGTGTGAGGGGCTGGGGCAACTGGGTGATGGGCATTAAGGAGGGTATGTGATATAATGAGCACTGGGTGTTTTATGCAACTGATGATTAACTGAACTCTACAGCTGAAACTAACAATGTACTATATGTTGGCTAACTGAATTTAAATTTTAAAAAGGCATTATGCTATGACTCAATGCATGGATTTGTATGAAGTAATATAAATGAATGTACTTCTACATGTACAAAGAAACTTATTTTTAACTTAAAAAAATAGTGAAATCTGCTCACATTTCTGGAACTCAGTTCTGGCACTGGAGCATAATAGTTCTAGTGAAACTCTGCAAGTCTGTGTGTAAACTAGGCGAGAACAAACCACGAGCTCTCACGGCGAGGTTCAGTGAGCTGAAGAGAAGCAAATAGAAATGGGTTTGTGGTAGGGTGCTTGGGATGGGGGCTGACTGGAAATCAATATTTCAAAAATACACCGAAACACTCACCACTGTGGTGTAGTCATGGATGGCAAGAAAACAAAATGAAATGTCAGTTGAGCATACAAGAGAGAAGGAATATCTTTTTCAGAACTCAAATGTCAGGCAGAATGGGCACTAGCACGAGGCAGTATTGGGGCAGAGGGAAAGCACTGACCCAGGAATCAGAGGCCCATTGTTTACACTTCATCTTAGCTCATACACATACCAACTACATGACCTTGGAAAAGAAACTTGACTTATTGGCCTCAATTTCTACTTATGTAAAAATGAGAATAAAAAGAACACCTCACCTGTGATGCTCAGATGACAGAATATACATCTAATTTACTTTAAATAGGGCTGTACATTTGGAAGTGCCAAAAAAATTGCTTGCTGCCCCCACACACATATGTACACACCTCACCATTCACACATACATTCCCATAAATATACACAATTGACATATACAAATGCTGTATACACATAAGTGTGACAGCAACAAAATGCTCCTCCTCACTTAAAGATGGGAAGGCCAAGGTTGAAAGGTCTCAAAAAGCTAAAGATCATATAGTAACCCATCATAACGCTGTTGGG
Source organism: Taxidea taxus jeffersonii (assembly GCA_003697995.1). Taxonomy (NCBI): domain Eukaryota; kingdom Metazoa; phylum Chordata; class Mammalia; order Carnivora; family Mustelidae; genus Taxidea; species Taxidea taxus. The sequence continues at coordinate 5,882 of RCUC01128952.1, read as the reverse complement.
ATCTAACAAGAGATAAACATATTTTAAGTAGTCTCTTTCATAGTTGTTAAATATTATTTCTGATCTGGAGAGGGGTCTGTAATCCCTGACCTGAAAAACTTCTAAACCCAGCTGCTGTGGAGTAAATTATGTCCACCCCTAAAATTCCTATGTTGAAGCCCTAACCTATAACATGATGGTATTTGGAGATAGAGCCTTTGGGAGGTAACTAGGTTCAGATGAGGTCATGAGGAAGGGGCCCTCATGAGGACTAGTGTCCCCGTAAGAAGACAGCTTGCTCTTGCACTCTCTGCTATGTAAGGACACAATGAGAAGGCAGCCATCTGCAAGCCAGAAAGAAAGCCCTCACAGGGAATGGGAACCCAAAAATCTTGATCTTGGATTTGCCAGCCTCTAGAACTCTGAGAAAATAGGGGTCTGTTGTTTAAGCCACACAGGCTGTTCCATTTTGTTACAGCAGCCCAAGAAGTCTAAGACACCAGGTCAGGGGTCTCTAAATGCACCTTTCGCAATATTCTAAACTTTCCACATCACGACTCTGTCACATTGTATGGTTAGTGCCACTTCTAGCTGTGTGGCCTTGGGCAAGTCACTTAAAGCTTCCTTGTGCATCTGTTTCCTTTTCCATGGGATAATAATGGAAGCTAGCTCAGAGGACCTTCCCTTGTTGTGTTGTCATGATTCTGTGACATAATACATGACCTCACCTAGAAAAGTATCTGGCAAATAGTCAACTCTGAGAAAACATGAGAAGCTGTCATTGTTACTATTGTTTTTTATTGTTGCCTGTCTACTTGGCTGAGATAGAAACTTCATAAGGGTCTAGGGCCCTTAATTATCTTGCTCTCAATTATCACCCTAAGAACAAAGATGGTAACTCAGCCATGAATAAAAATTTGCTCAGTGAACAACTAAAGGATGAGAAAGGAGAGAATGAGTCAGTGCAAGGGAAAACACTTCCAGGAAGTACATACTGCATCTATAAATAGAAACAAAAGCTATTTTCTCAGAGATTTTAAGCAGAAATTTATAAATTGCAATTTAATTGATTCAACGCACAGCCTAAAGATGAGGAAAGAACAATATAATATTCTTGTGCATAATAAAATACCCACCACAGAATGGTTGGGGGTGTGCTCCATCCCAAAGCCCATTAAAGCTGCTTGAACAACTGCCGCACAGATTTTGGTTTCTCATTTAATTTTAATAAAATATTTTACTGGAGGAAGTTTGGGGTGTAATAGCAATGAAGTGTATCTACTGCTTTAGGTGACATTTCACTTCACTTCTGAACACCTGTGGAGATGAATGTACTAATCTTAATGCCTGGGAATTTGGGCTGCTGGTTATCCAAAAGTGAAATGTCATGTACAAAAACTTATTTTTTATTGTTTAATATCCAACCGTCTGCCCAGCAAATCAGAATGACAAAAACAATAGCGATTTCAGGACAGAGCCCCCTCATGCATTATACAAAATGCATCTCATTTGGAACTTCGGTCCTACTCTTGATGAAAGATCAATGAAAGTGTGAACTTTAAAATATTCCTCATTGCTTCCTGAACAAGGGTGATTATGAGCCTTTAATTTTGTTTTGACTGAAATCATAAAGCAAAGGCAGGGATATATTGCAGAGCCGAAGCCACACCATCTGCATAAACAAGCCATATCTCTAGGCAAACCTTTTATAGCCTAAATAAGTCTAGAAGACAATGAGAGCAGTAAGTAAGTTAGATTTAAAAGCGAGATGGTGATCTGTGACTCAAGGAAGTCGGAGCAGAGAGAGAGCCTGTTTGTTCTCTTACCAGGACCATGGGTGACAATTTTTCAACCTTATCACATATCTCAAAACCTCAGAACATAATCCCCACCCTGCATTAAATTGCTTGAAGAAATTTAGCAACATCACTCTGCTCCTCTGAAGGACAAATAAGTTGCTCAAATGCATAACTTAGTCTCCCCAAAATAAGGAGAGAAGAAAATGCACTTCTGGCCCATTCTCAATAGCCTTTGAGGAGACAGCAAAGATGAAGCTCCCCAGAGATTTCTAACATAACTCTTTATTTTGGACAATACCCACTTGTCATCTCTGTCAGATTCCCCCTCCCCCCCCGCATCCCACCCCACACCAATCCTTATGGAAAAGGATAAAAGAACACATGCACAAAATCTTCATGCACATGTGCTTGGGGAGGTCAAGTCACGTTGGAAGGAGAGTCCAGAAAGTTTATTTCTCCTCTTCTGAAGATCCACAGTGGCCATTCCCTGGTGGTTCTAGTATCAAACTGCTGAGCTAAGCTAATTAGATAACATTTTGATCATTCTGTTTAATTTCTTTATGAAAAGGCACTCCTGCATTCTGCATATATTTGTTTAATGGTATTACCTTGAAGCTCTGACCATACCACATTGGGGATCATTTCAAAAGATGTATTACCTTCTCTCTTCTAGTGACACTTCAGGTCTCCCCTTGGTACTACCATTTAGACACATGGCTTTAAATAATATCTATATGCTGATGATGCCCAAATGCATATCTCTCTCCATCCCTGACTTCTGCTTCAGTTCCAGACTTTTATATCAAATTTCCTGTTTGATGTCTCCATTAGGATGAAGACCAGGAATCGCAAACATAAGGAATCACAAACATAAAAACAGCACTCTTGATTTCCATTTCACACTTGTTTCTCTTACAGAAGTCTGTTGACTTGCATTTAGGATTCATCCTTGATTATGCCTTTCTTTCTCCATCAGCAATCCCTGATAACTGGTCTCCCCAAAATATATACTAAACAAGTAAAAACATAAATCAATGTGAATTAACCAAGTGGTAAGTGTCATGAAGACTAAGAAATAGAGTGATAGGAGAGGAAGGAGTGAGGTCCTACTTTTTTTTTTTTAAGATTTTATTCTTACTTATTTTGACAGATAGAGATCACAAGTAGGCAGAGAGAGAGAGAGGAGGAAGCAGGCTCCCTGCTGAGCAGGAAGCCCGATGCAGGGCTCAATCCCAGGACCCTGGGATCATGACCCGAGCCGAAGGTAGAGGCTTTAACCCACAGAGCCACCCAGGTGCCCCGAGATCCTACTTTTAATAGGCAGCAAGGAATACCTTTTAAGGAAGGTGACAATTCTGTCATCTGGATTTGTGGATGCAGATGTGCATGGAAAGATCTCGGGACCAGCCATTCCAGCAAAAGGAAAAATGACACTAAGGCAAGACGGAAGCCTGATTTGACTAAGGGGAGATGGGGAAAGTACCATGAGTTCCAGCTGCAAAGGGAGATAGGAATCAATTTACATAGGTATTTTAAGCCAAAATCAGAAGTCTGGAGTTATCTAAATCCAGTATCAAGTCATCAGCAGGTTTTAACTTGGAAGGTGACTTGATTTATTTCATTTTTAAAAGATCACCCACAATCCTTGGGCAATAGGAACTGAATTCTTCTGCACCCCTCCACTGCGATTACCACCACACTCAGGCACTACTGATCCTGTTGAAAACAAGAATGCCAAGTAAAAGGACAGAGCAATAGTACAGAATACATAATCAACTCAGAAGAAGGAAGGAAGGAAGGGAAGTGGGGGAAAGAAGGAAAGAAGAGAGCAAAGAGGAGAGGAAAACCTTAAGAAAGCAGAATGAAAAGAAAACCCCAAAGCAGAGTGGTAATTGTGACCACTGATGAGAGAAGAGCCCACAGGAGGCTGGGTCTGCAGAGCCCGCCAAGAAGCTATGGGCAGAGGCTTTACCTTGCAGGGGGAAAAGGAGATAATGTCCTAAGGCAGGGAGAGGCAGGAAGCTAAAGAAAATAAGAATTCTGCATAAAGCAAAGTCCTAGGAAGGACTTCCTTCTCTGGAGAGAGAGGACTAGAAAAATTCTACCCATCAGCTCAGTAAAGGGGAAAAAAAAGCTTACAAATTGCTGGGAATCTGGGTGGAAAACAAACAAAATCTTCCATGAAATTGAAACCCAACACCAGATATGGTATCAGAAGTTTTAATGCCCAAGGAATATAATAAATTCGAAAAAGCAGAATATTATGAAAACCACTCTAGTACTAGGGATCCCCTGAAGCCCAAGCAAAAGTAAATGCAAAATTGAGCCACAAGGGAGTACGTGACTTACATGGGAAAAGCAATCCCAGTTTAAAAGGAGCTTGCAGGAAAAATTTACAAAACCCCCAAGAAATGAAATTACTTGAAGGAGAACAGCAGACACAACCACTAGTAGATTTAACACCACATGTTCTACGGTAGCTGACAAAATACTCTGAAAGAGATTATAAGAACCAAAACTAAACTGGAAGAGCTGAGAACTAGGAAAAAAGAAAAGACAAGTTAAAAACAAACAAAACACATATTACCTTTAAACTTAAAAAAAAAAAAAAAAACCTTTAAAAAAATAGCTATTCCAAAATAATCTACAAAACAATGCTAGAGGCCTCAGACTTCCTGACTTCAAAACATATCACAAAGCCAGTAATTGAAAAAGTGTGGTAGTGGCATAAAGACAACACACAGACCAACAGAACAGAACGGCCCCTAAATAAACCCACACATACAAAATGCCAACTGATCTTTGACAAGGGTGCCATGACTACATGATAGGGAATGGGCAGTCTCTTCAACAAATGGTGCTAGGAAAACTGGATATCCACATGCAAAAGAATAAAATTGGATTCTTATCCTATACCATACACAATAATCAACTCAATGGATTAAAGATTTACATGTAAGGCCTGAAACTATAAATAAAACTCCTAGAATAAAATATAGGGGAAAGCTTTGTAACATTGATCTTGGCAATGATTTCTTGGATATGACAACAAAAGAACAAATAAACAAGTGGGACTACACAAAGGAAATCACCAACAAAGTAAAAAGGCAACAACCCACAGAATGGAAGAAAATATTTGTAAGCCATCTATATGATAGGGGGTTAATATTAAAAATATATAAGGAACTCCTACAACTCTAGCAAAAAAGACATTAACCAAATTACAAAAATGGACAAAAGACCTGAATAGACATTTTTCAAAAGATGGCCAAAAGGTATATGAAAAGATTCCCAACATCACTAACCATCAGGAAAATGCAGTCAAAAATCACAATGAGAGTACCTCACATCTGTTAAGATGGCCATTCTCAAAAATCAAAATAGAATAACAAAAAATAACAAGCATTGGTGAGCTTATGGAGAAACTGGAACTTTTGTGTGCTATTAGAGAAAATGTAAGACAGTACAGCTGCTGTAGAAAACAGTATGGAGGGTCCCCCAGACACTAAAGATAGAACTACTATATGACCCAGCAATTCTATTCCAGAGTATTTATCCAAAGAATTAAAATCAGGATCTCAAAGAGATTATCTGCACTCCCATGTTCATAGCAGCATTATTCACGACATACAAGAGGTGGAAACAACCTAGTGTCTGGGAACAGATGAATGGATAAAGAAAATGCAGTACATACAAAAAAATGGAGAATTATTCAGCCTTTCAAGAGAAAGAAATCCTGTCATATGCTTCAAATGGATGAACTCTGAGGACAAAATGCTGAGTGAGATAAGCCAGGCACAGAAGGACAAATACTGCATAATTCTCCTTCTAGGAGGTACCTAAAACAGTCAAACTCACAGAAGCAGAGAGTACAATGGTGGTTGCCAGTGGCTGGGGGAGGGAGAAATGGGGAGTTACTGTTCAGAGGCTATAGCGTTTCAATCACGCAAGATGACAAAGTTCTTGGACATTTTCCATACAACACTGTGCCCATAACAGACAATACAGTGCTAGGCACTTAAAATTTTGCTAGGAGGATAGATTTCATGGTACATGTTTTTTAACCACCATAAAAGGTATCAGAGACAAGTTTACATTTTAATA
>RCUC01128951.1:0-19995 GCA_003697995.1 Taxidea taxus jeffersonii | reverse complement strand
TGGGACAGAGGTGTGGGGGGCAGGTGCTGGGCAGAGTGGATGGGGGCTCCAGGAGATCCTCAGTGCTGCTAGGAGGTTTAGGACAGAGCCCAGGTTGGGTCCTGGTACCCGCTGTCTCAGTCCCTCAGGCTGTGACCTAGGGCTAGTCATGGCCTTTCTCTGGGCCTCAGTCTCTACGTCTTATGGGCTAAACAATCTCTGGGGTCCTTCCAGCTCTGAGAGTCAGTGATTTTGTGAATCCTGGCTCTCCAGGCCTCCCTGAGCCCTCTCCCTCCTCCATGAAGCCTTCCTGACTTTTCTAAGCTAGAGTAGTATCCCTCTTCTGAATTATCACCCCGAATTTTCACATACATTGTGGATAACCCTGGAATGTTTCCCACTCAGTGCCAGGCATGTGAGCTCTCAAGAACTCCTGGGGGGCCGTGGACCCGGCTTTGTATCCTCTGTTCCTTTCCTATCTCCCTCGGCAAATCCATCCATCCACTAAGCACCCTTCATGGGCACCTTTCGCCACCTGGCACTGTTTGGGGCTCAAGGGATATAACCGTGAGCCAGAAAAACAAGGTGCTTGCCCTCACAGAGCTTCTTTTCCCGTTTGGGGAGACATAACCAGGTAAATGTATAAGTGAGAGAGAACCTTCCAGAGCATGTTAAGTGAAGTAGCAAAGACAAAAGAGCAGGGAAACAGAACAGGGAGTCACTGGGGATGGGGTGATGACTGCCTCCGTTGGGAGGTCAGGGAAGGTCTCTCCAAGGAGACCGCTCCCAAGGAGAGTGACCCTGGTGCTCTTTCAGCACCAGGCACACAGAAGGGCTTGCCAAACCATGACGCCCAGCAGCGTGGGAAGGCCCGGGGACCGCAGGCACGGGTCCCCAGCCAGCATCTGCTCTGTCTCCAGGTTTCATAGGGAAGGGGATGCTGACGGGGGTCATCGCAGGAGCCGTGTTCACCTCCCCGGCAGTGGGCAGCATCCTGGCAGCCATCAGGGCAGTGGCCCAGGTGGGCACAGGTAAGCCTGGCAGGCGGGAGGGGCTGCTGTGGTGAGGGCAGGCGCTGATGGGGCCCTGCTGGCTGCTTCTGCAGTGGGGACCCTCCTCATCGTGAAGAACTACACTGGGGATCGGCTCAACTTCGGTCTGGCCCGGGAGCAGGCCCGGGCTGAGGGCATCCCCGTGGAGATGGTGGTCATTGGGGATGACAGCGCTTTCACCGTCCTGAAGAAGGCAGGCAGGCGGGGACTCTGCGGCACAGTGCTCGTACACAAGGTGAGGTTTCCCACCCTGGACACTGGCTGGCTGGCCGGCCGGCTCCCCACAACCCCCATCCTTCTCTTGCTACGCAGCACCAGGAACCTGGACCAGCCCACCCCCTGCCCCAGGAGGCCACTCTTTCCCCAGTGTTCCTTGATCCCCTCAACTCCCTAAGCCCAGAATCGAAGTGTTTTTCTAGACCATTCCCTCTACGTCCCCCAAACCCAGGCACTTGACCTGTCCTCATCATCCGACTCCTGAATTGCCCCCACGATGCACGTGCCTCTCAGAGCCCTGCCCCTCCTGTCCTGGCCTTGGGTCAGTGCCTGTGTGCTCCTGCCCAGCGGCTGCAGCTGCTGCTCACGGGGCCCCCCGCCTGCCTCCTGCCTGCCCCTCCAGCATGTTCCCCACGCTGCCCCAGAGGTGCCTTTCGAAAATGCGTATCTGACCAGGTCGTCCGCCTGCTGAAAGCCCTCTGGGGCTCCAAGAGTCAGTCTAGGCTCCGTGGTCAGTTGGCCACTGCGCTCTTGCCCCTCCTCCCTGACTTCTAAGTTCATTTGCCGTCATGCGTCTCAGGCTCCGTTAACGCCACTTCACGGCATGCCTGGGCTGCGGGTCCCTTCTGGGGCTTTGCTGAAGCTCCATCTAAAGCTGTGAAAATCCTTTTCACTGCCCAACCTCTTCTGGGCCTGGCTAACTCCTGCGATTCTGTATGGGCCACCTCCGATGTCCCTCCTGGGTGGAGGCTCCCCTCTTTGGTGCTCCCGTGGCATCCCGCTGTGACGGTCTGCCTCACGCTCACTTTTCAGTCTGTAGGCGTCTGGTTCCCCAGATTCCGATCCCTCTGAGGCAGGGACGGTCACTCAGTCAGCTTTTTTTCTTCTTAGCACATACTGAGTGCTTGGCAAAAACGCAGTGGGTGGGTGTGTGTGTGTGAGTAGGGAGAGACAGCCACAGCGTGTATGCCGTGGAGGACCAGCTCTAGGTCAGCCATCAGGGAACTGGCCACCAACTAGCTGTGCGACATTGGACCAGTCACGTCCCTTCTTTGGGCCCATTTCTCTATTTGCGAAGTCCCTTCTGGCTCCCACAGACTGGGGTTCTTGAAGATTCCAGGCAAGTGCCCTGCCCTAAATGTGGGGGGCTAGGCTGATGTGGCAGTACCGAGATGCCTTCTTCCAACTAGAAACTCAGCCCCAGCCTGTCTCCTCCCCGCGAGCCGTACGCTGACTGCTTCCTCTTATCTGTGTGGGCACAGGTGGCAGGTGCCCTGGCTGAGACAGGTTTGGGGCTGGAGGAAATCACAAAGCGTGTGAGCGCAGTCGCCCAGGCCATGGGTGAGTGCTGGCCCAGGGACTTGGAAGGGGAAGGTGGGAGGTCCAAGCTGACCTTGGGACTGACTAGGCGCTTTCCCCAGAGGCGGAGGGAAGGCCTCCCTGGGGCAGTTCCTGGGGACTGGTAGCCTTGGGTCCGCAGGCTGGGTTTCTCCTTCCCCACTGAGGTGACCAGTGTGGCAGCCTGGCTCAGTGAAGAGGCTGCAGTGGGCTGGGCCCCCCGGGGCATGGCCGCTGCCTGCCACCTGCTGAGAACAAAACACTTACCTTTTCCACACCTCACTTCTGGTAGGGACTCTGGGAGTGAGCCTGTCCTCCTGCAGCGTCCCTGGTTGCAGACCCACCTTTGAGCTCGCACCAGATGAGGTGGAGCTGGGCCTGGGTAAGTTTGGGGCCACCCTCTCCCTGGCCCTGCCTGTGCCCTGGGGTTTGCCCACATCTTGTGCTCTGGGAGCTGGTGCCAAAGAGGTCTTAGTATTTTTTTAGGCTTTTTTTTTAAGTTGATATATTTAAGTAATCTGTACACCCAACCTGGGGCTCAAACTCACACCCCTGAGATCAAGAGTCGGAAGAACCAGCCAGGCGCCCCGATATCAGTATTTCTAAGCGGGCACTTGGATCCCTTCTGGCCCAGCCTGTCTGGTCTCTTTCCCTGCTTTGCTGTCCATACCCGGACTCTGGCCACAGGGGCTCTGTGCCCCACCTACCTCCTTGCCTTTGCTCATGCCCTTTCTGGGCCCCTGGGCCCCTGCCAGAATGCAGCCCTCCTTTCATCGGCAGTTCAGAGGTCACCTAGCTCCCTTCTTCCTCCCCCACCCAACCCCGTGTTTCCAGAGTGATGGAGACAGGCCTCATGTGGCCTCACTGTGATTGCCTCCAGTTAAAGCTACTTAGTTAAGAGTTAAGTAAGACTGTCTCCACCGCCCAGCCATAAGCTCCCAGAGAGTGGAGACTGTATTTCGCGTTATTCTGTGTATCACCCCGCCCCCCAACACTCCTCACATCCACAGTGCCTAGCTAGTGCTGAGCACTTCGTAAATGCTCGAGAAAAACATGATCAGTGAGTCCCCAGGCCCTGAGTGGGTCAGCAATGACTGAGTCTGTCCACAGGGATCCACGGGGAAGCTGGTGTGCGTCGGATAAAGGTAAGCGGACTCCCGGGCCCAGGCTGGTCTCAGACCAAGGCCTTCCAGCAAAGCTCACTGCTGGCTCTCATTCTGACAGATGGCAAGCGCCGACGAGATTGTGACACTCATGCTGGACCACATGACGGCCTCCTCCAACGTGTCCCGTGTGCCTGTGCAGGCCGGTGAGGGGCTATCACGCTGTCTCCCAGCCTTTCCTCCTCCTCTGGGCAGGCGGCCTGAAGAGTCTCACCTGGGGGTCGCGTCTGCCCACAGGCTCCTCAGTGGTGCTGATGGTTAACAACCTCGGTGGCTTGTCGTTCCTGGAACTGGGCATCATAGCTGACGCTGCTGTCCGTGCTCTAGGTGAGCCCCACACCGGAAGGGGACTTCCCCAACCCCTGGAGCTCCTTTCCCTGCAGCCCTTTGAAGCTGGACAGAAGAAAAGCAGCCACGGTGGGGTCTTATGATGGCCCAGAGCAGGGCCTGTGTGGGCAGATGAACCTAAGTCAGACCATCACTGCCAGCTGACTGCTGAGTGCCGTGAGCCTCTCCCCTTGTCTGTGAAGAGGGGGCAATGATAGTTCCTGCCTTTCTGGGTTGTCGTGAGGATTACATGAGATTAAACATACATATCACACCTAGCGCAGGCCTGGCACCGAGCAGGAACTCGGGAAAGGAGTCTTGTAATTACTCATCTTCCCCATAGAGGGGGTACCACCAGGGAATGCGGTAATTTGGGGCCTCCTTGAGGGATGGCTGGAGGGATTCTGGCCATCTCCCTACTAACCTCCTGGCTTCCAAAATCCTTGTTTTCCTGGTTCTTTCTCTGATGCTCTGGGGACAAGTGCCTATCCTCTGCTTCTTGCCTCATGGGCTTCCTGCTCTGTATTGCAGAGGGCCGTGGGGTGAAGATCGCCCGTGCCCTGGTGGGCACCTTCATGTCAGCCCTGGAGATGCCTGGCATCTCTCTCACCCTTCTGCTGGTGGATGAGCCTCTCCTGAAACTGATCGGTGAGACCCGGAAGCTGGGGTCATCCAAGCCAGGTGTCCTTGTGGCCCAAAGGAGCCATGGGGGAGTTAGGGACAACACCCCATCAGGGCTGATCATGACTCCTATAGAGACACCCTCTGTAGAGATACTCCAGCCTTCAGCTGTCGCTTGAGGAGTTGGGTTTACGATCCTCCCCAGGGACCTTCCACACTTCCCTTGTATACAGCAGGCGCTTGGTACTTGCTTGTTGATACGGTGAGAGCCAGACACCAGGTGGGGAATCCAAGTCCCACTTGATCCCTGTCTGGCTGACCCATGTCTACGAGTCGTCCTGCTATCCCTAGATGCTGAAACCACCGCGTTGGCCTGGCCTAACATGGCCAAGGTCTCCGTGACTGGGCGGAAGCGGAGCCGGGCAGCCCCTCCTGAGCCTCCTGAGGCATCTGTTTCCACCGCGGCAGGAGGTACCAAGCCCTGCTGTTGGGGAGGGAGTCCCGGGGCTTCCACCTGTGCTCTGAAGGGTGCAGGACGGGTGGGGGCTCTTGAACCCACATCTCCCACACTGGTCAGGGTAGGTTGTGAAAGGGTCGGGTGGGCCTCTGCACCACTGTCCTCCGTCTCCAGGTTTGACCTCAAAGCGTGTGGTGCTGGTGCTGGAGCGGGTGTGCGCCACCCTCCTGGGCTTGGAGGAGCACCTGAATGCCCTGGACCGCGCTGCCGGCGACGGGGACTGTGGCACCACCCACAGCCGCGCTGCCAGAGGTGGGCGCGGGGTCCTGCTGGGGCCAGGAGTGGGGCTGCCATTGGATGTGGGTCTGAGAGGCACCTGGGTGGCTCAGTCAGTTAAGTGTCTGCCTTCGGCTCAGGTCATGATCCCAGCCAGGGTCCTGGGATGGAGCCCCACGTCAGGTTCCCTGCTCGGCAGGAGGCCTGCTTCTCCCTCTGCGTGCCACTCCCCCTGCTTATGCTCTCCCTGTCAAATGAATACATAAAATGTTTTTTTAGTTAAAAAAAAAAATACATGGTTTCTGAGATTTGGGCATTTTATGAACCAGAACAACTTCATAAGCATGGTGAGTGTTCATAATGGAATGGACAACATTTATTTTGCCAAGAGAGAGAATTCACAGAACCTGGCACCCTTTCCCCTTTTTCCTAAGAAAGGGCTCTTCTAACACACTATAAACGTAGAAGGGTTGTTATTGCAAAATAAAATTAATCTTTTTAATATGTTTTACATTTATTTTGAGAGAAAGTCAGGGAAGGGGCAGAGGGAGAGAGAGAGAGACCCAAGCGGACTCCACACTGAGTGTTGGAGCTGGTCACAGAGCCCCAGCCACTGACGCTGAGATCCTGACCTGATCTGAAACCAAGGGTCGGGTGCTTAACTGCCCAGGCCCCCCGAATGTAATCTCTTTTTAAAAATTTATGTATGTACAAGGGCGCCTGGGTGGCTCAGTCGGCTGAGCCGCTGCCTTTGGCTCAGGTCATGATCCCAGGGTCCTGGGATTGAGTCCCGAGTCAGGCTCCTTGCTGAGCAGGGAGCCTGCTTCCCCCCTCTCTGCCTCTGCCTGCCTCTCTGCCTACTTGTGCTCTGTCTCTCTCTCTCTCTCTCTCTGACAAATAAATAAATAAATCTTTAAAAATTTATGTATGTACGTAGGTATGTGTGTGTGTGTGTGTAGGTACCCCAAAATTAAGAGTCGCTTCTTCTGAGTCAGCCTGGTGCCCCCAAATGTGATGTTTTACAGTGAATAATAACTTTAGGTTCAAGATAAACTCCTACAATTTTCCTTATTTTTCTCAGCTTAGGGGAGACTAATGAAAAGCTCTTAATTATCCAGCATAGTTCGGGCAAAAAAATCAGGGCTCCCTCCGGGCCTAGCACAGCTCTAGCTGCTCTGAATACAACAGTGAGCAAAGCAGATAAAACTCCCTGTCCTCGGGGCTCATGTACCTGTTCGGCTGGGAGAGGCACACAGTCAGCGGGGACCATCAGCAAAACATAGAGGATGCAGGTGCACAGGGCTGAGGAGAAATGAAGCTGGGAAGTGAGGCTTGGAAGGTCAGGATGGGGGTTTCTGGGGCGGGCCTCACTTTCTGGGTGCTGGCCAAGGTTCTTGTCAGTCCCTGTTTCCCAGCCCTCCCCAGACTGCACCCAGGATGGAGAAAGGGAGCTTTGGGAATCTCCTAGGTTGGTCCCCTCTGCCTCTGCCAGGGGCCGGGCTTTCCGCTTGGCAGTGAGGCCTGGGTTGCTTGATTGGGGCGCAAGCAGATAGGAGGGAGGATCTCTGAATTCTTCATTTTTCTCTCTGCAGCCATCCAGGGGTGGCTGAAGGAGGGCCCACCCCCTGCCAGCCCTACCCAGCTACTCTCCAAATTGTCCCTCCTGCTCCTGGAGAAGATGGGAGGCTCATCGGGGGCGGTGAGTGCCAGCAGCCCCTGGGACCAAAGGACTGACACAGAGGGATCCCAGATTGGCTGAGGCCCACGCCAGCCCCATGTGCTCAGCATTCTGGTCCTTCCCAGCTTTATGGCCTGTTCCTGACTGCAGCGGCTCAGCCACTCAAGACCAAGACAGACCTGCCAGCCTGGTCTGCTGCCATGGATGCCGGCCTGGAGGCCATGCAGAAGTGAGCCAGAGCCCCATGCCTTCAACCAAGGGTGGGCCTGGGGGCAGTGGATGGTGTCACCTGCTTCCAACCTGCCCTGTCTCCATCCCACAGTGAGTCCCTGCAGGGAGTTTTAACTCATCCTCTTTCCCTGCCAGGTACGGGAAGGCTGCTCCAGGAGACAGGACAATGGTGTGTATTCGGCCCCGCTCTTCCCTCTTTATGGTGGAACAGAAGCCTTGAAGGCCACCCTCAGTGGCAGGGCCTGTCCTTACTTCCTTCTCCCTCACCTTGCCCAGCTGGATTCCCTGTGGGCAGCAGGACAGGAGCTCCAAGCCTGGAAGAGCCCAGGAGCCAATCTGTTCCAAGTTTTGACCAAAGCAGTCCAGGTGAGCAAGCAAGTTAATACCTTTCCTGGACCTGTTTCCTCCTCCAAACATTGTCTGTGTCAGAGGGTTGCTGTGAGGCTAGAGATATGAGGAGCCCTAGGGCGTTTAGGACACAGCAAGCCCTCAGTAGATGGTGGCCTCTGGCCCTGCTAGAGGTAGGAGAGGTGACCTCTCCACCCCAGTGACAGTACTCAGGGTGCTGGAAGGGCTGGGACAGGAGGGTATAGGGTCCATGGGGGAAGGCCTGCTGGCTTGTCCTTGAACCTGCTCCCACACTCCCACCCAGAGTGCAGAAGCTGCAGCCGAGGCCACCAAGAACATGGAAGCTGGAGCGGGAAGAGCCAGTTACATCAGCTCTGCACGGCTGGATCAGCCGGACCCTGGGGCAGTGGCAGCCGCGGCTGTCCTCCGCGCCATCCTGGAGGCCTTGCAGAGTCCAGGTGTATGAGGACCTCCTGGGCCTTGGTGCCTCTGAGCAGAGGGGGCCACTGTCACTTCCTCCTGTCTTCCAGCTGTTATCCTCTCTCACCCTTTGCCCCCAGGGCCTGTCCTGGGTTCAGCAGGGAACCTCTACCAGCCTCGAAAATTCCTGTGGGAACTGCAGGGCAAGTGGGTCGGGTAGGACTTTGGCCCTGCCTTTTCCCTTTTTGCGGAGATAGAATCCTGTCCCTGCCCCCAGCCACCTCAGGGCCTCTGCCATAGGTACTTTCCTTGGGTAGTACCATGGCCTTTAACTGGCCATTCTAACTCGATTTTAAAGCTCCTTGGGAAAGGCCTTCGGCTCAGGTCAGGATCCCAGGGTCCTGGGATCAAGCCCCATGTCAGGCTCTCTGTATAGCAGGGACCCCCCCCCCCCCCCCCCCCCCCTCCCTCCTTGTGATCTTTATCTGTCAAAGAAATAAATAAATCTTAAATTAAAAAAAAAAAAACATTGAAACAAGAGCTCTGCTTCTGCAGAGGGAACTTTTTCCAGGTATGAACCAGTGGGCCCACTGATGCCCCAGGCACTAAGGCTTCAGCCCCTGGTCAAAATGATCCCCACCCCTCCCCTACCTCCTGAGCCCCAAGGGCAGGGTGTGTGGGCGGGGCTCTTTCACCATACCTGTTTTCCAGTACACACACCACACCCGAAAGACGCGCTTTTCTCAGCAATGAACTTAAAACAGAATTCACATATTCTTAGGGATCCAGACGGGCAAATGGGACACCCAAAGAAATCACATTCTAAAGCTCAGTGATTGAACGGAAACTGCACCCAAGCCAAGCAGGTCTCCCGAGAGCAGTCGCTGACGGCACGCGGGCAAGTGGGAAGGGGCGGCGGGGAAAGGATGGCCCTCGCCAGGCCCATCCTCGGTGCAGGCGCACAGTCCATGCCAGTGCATGGACTCAAGGCTAAACCCTGATTCTGCTTCAAACCAGCTACGTAAACTCAGGTGTACTGCTGAGCCTCTTGGAAGCTGTCACATCAGAACAGTACCCACCCCACGGGGACAGGGGTGAGCACTGGAATGAACTGATGAAGTTAAATCCCCCAGCACAGGCCAGGTGCTTACTCTCTGAGAGTCACCAGTGTCTGCCCCCAACTCCTCCTGGGTCATCTGCTCCACGGCCACGAGGCATCACCACAGGAAGCGGGCTCTCCATCACTTACTTTGCCCAAACTCGGCTGCAGCTGCCCTCAGTCCCTGGGCCCAGGGCCCCCTCTTCCCCATGGGTGTGCACCCCGGGTCCCAGATCGCTAGGTTTGGTTATCAGTGTGCACAGAATGCACATACCCAGCAGCTGGGAAGGAGACTGGCACAAACATCGGGCCTGTGGATTCCGATTTTACCATTTCCTGCCCGAGGGACCTCAGTCACCAGTGACCTAGTCACTTATCCTAAGTTCCCGATTATAAAACAGGAAACATTTCCTTCCTTGCGAGATAACCCAGTACTCAGAAGCTTTTTATTATTACGGACACCCACACAGACCACGGGTCACACATGGTTCCAGGACAGTCATGGGATCTTTGGTGCTTTTGGGTTTGTTCCTCCCCAGGCTGAGGGTCAGAACTGTCCAGAAGCTTTTAATAAGTTTGTCAGAGCTCATTTAGCCACCATGTCATGTCAGCACAGTCGAGAAGGCTTTGACTCTTAAAAACATGATAAATGGAAATCAAGCTTCAGGTTAGGCCCCACCATGGAAAGAGGGGGCGCTGGTCATGTTGACTGAGGTGTGTGGCAGTCATCCCAATGGCTTCAAAGGCTCCATCCCCTCAGGAAGTCCAGTCAGTCCTGCCATTAGGCCACGTAGGGTTGGGGTGGACAGTCGGCCTCATCTCCACCTGCCAGGGGCAAGTGCACCCCAGCCCCTGGGCGCCCGCTGCTTGTCACTAAGGACGGCAGTATGGAGCCTGGGACCCAGCAGGGCTCATTGGCATAGGGCAGGGAAGCCACAGCACCCCAAGCCCAGCTTCTCGAGAGGCAAGCAGCTGCTCACCCCCTGGCATAACAGGAGAGCGGGTGTGGCCTCGGCATGAGGCAGCCCGATACTCAGCAGGGAGCACCTTGGAAAGTGGCTGTGGCCCCAGGCATCCGCTGGGCACGGTGCATCACAGCTCTGGCTTGTTTCCTGGTGAGCTGGAGAGTGAAAATCAGCTGGGCTGAGGCTCTGCCAGCTTGCCCGGGGACAGGCAGAGGAGCCTTGGTCCAGGGAGGGGCAGCAAAGGAAGTGTGAGGCCCCCCTGGGGCTCAGTGCTCCGGGACATCTGAGGACAGCCTGTTGTTGGGAGAGCAGGCTACCGGGGTTTGTCGGGCTGCCTGACGGTGACCGGCGTGTGCAGGGGTCACAGGCAAAGGACAGAATCCAGGCCAGGGCTGTAGCAGCAAAGGGGAGCCACCCAGTCGGCCCAGGCAGACGGGGAATGTGGCAACATGAGACAGAATGGCAAAGGGCAGTCAGCTCCCCACTTCTCTGAGGAACCTGCTGGACTGCCATTCTCCCCACTTTCCTTCCGTTTACTGGGGGGGGGGGGGAGCGGGGGGGCTTGGGGGGGGGGGGGGGGGGGGGCGTATGTAAATGAAGAGCTGAGAAGTTGAGCCCAGGAAGGAGTACAGAAGCCCAAGCCGCCAAGCAAGGCAGCACGGTGGTGGCGGAGGGACTGGACCCCACGTGGAGGCTCGAAGAGGCCTGGGCCCGGAGCCGGAGGCGATCTGTTGCTGAAGCCAGACAGGAGGCCCAGGCAGAGCAGAGCTGCTGAGGGACAGCACCGCCACCTGCGCCTGGCTGCCCCTTCCCGCGTCACTCCCTGTCACACAACAGGGGCTGGAAAGACAGGCAGAGGCACGGGGTTAACGGCATCCCCTCAGCATGGCCCTAACGTGCAGGAGTCCCACGGGCCTGCGCGGCTCAGACAGACTCCAACCCACAGAATGTTCTCCGCCCGAGCCACTTTCAGGGAAGCCCCAGGGCCCCTCGGCCTGAGAGACAAGCCACCTCACCACACCCTTCGGGCGCCTGATGGCCGGGAGCAGGTGACACCTAATCCAAGCACTCACCCCTTGGGCCTGCTAGTTAAATCCCGCCTCACAAGACTAGCCCCAAGGCTGGAAAAGTAGAAATTACGACACCCGCTCATCATGCCCAAGCCTTTCCTTGGGGGAGAGAAGGCCACACTTTCCCCTCGTGAAACCACAGGAATCTGGAGAGGGGCAGAAAGACCTGTCCTCTCCCAAGAGACAGGTTCCCGGAGCCCCCAAGCCCGAGCAGCTGCTGGGGTGTGCTGCGCTGACACCAGTGGGCCCCATCAGCCAACCTAACCCCACCTTCAAGCCACTTGCTTTCCCACCACGCTACTGAGTGGTCTTCCCAGTAAGGCCCAACCCTTTCCTGGGGAACCCTTCTCGAGACCTGGCCCTACCCCAACCTGGAATGGGAGACTAGGACCCCGTACCTGTCCTTCAGTCAGGGTCCCTGGCTCTGGGCGTTTCCAAGATGAAACCAGGAGGATATAGAGCACCAGGAGCCCGAAGACCACCACCAGCATCCCCAGGCTATTGGCAAAGATGGCCTCACCGGGCAGATGGGAGTACGGCTGGGTGGCATTGTTCCTGAGGATGACAAAACAATGGGGGCCCTCGACAGAATTTCTACCTGTTTTTGCCCAACACCATTAGCAGATGGTGAGGAAAGCTTCCAAGGACCATCCGTGACCTGGAACGTTAACATACTAAGCCCCTCCCGCCACAGCAAATCTCTGCAGACTGCTTTTTCCCGCTGAGGGAACTAAAGCTCAAAGAGGTGGGATGAGCTTATCCAGAGTCACAGAACTAGAAAATGGCACAGCCAAGACTTAAAGCCCAGTCGGACCTCATATCTATTTGCCTTCACTACCTACCCCCCTGCCTAGAAAGAATGGGGGATGGTAGTGGTAAGGCATGCAGGCTGTAATCTTGACTCAAAGCTCAGCTCGGCCACTTACTGGCTGTGTGCCCTTAGGTAAGTTACTTAACCTCTCTGTGCTTCAGTTACTTTATTTGTAAATGGCAATGACAAGAGTACCTATGTTGTAAAATTATTAAAGGATTCAACTTAAGGCACTTAGAAGAGTTTCTTAGTACTTAGTAGGCTCTAAGTACTTGGTACACACAGTAGATACTGAGTCAACTTGATGGTAGATAAATGTTTGCTGAGCCATTTACCATTTCCACCTAAAGACTCCATGACCTTCCAGACCAGGAACAAGCCCAACCCCAAAGGCTTCCCTCTCTTGGCTAGGACCTATGCGCACAGGGTACATCTTTTGAAGACCCCATGTCTCCCCGCTCTGTGTTACAGTTGGGGGCCCCATTGCACTCACAGACTGAAGAAAAGCTTCTCATTAATGCCGGAAATGACCGACGCAATGGACAGAGAGAGGATGATGACTCCAAAGAAGACGTGGATGGGTTTAAGGAAGCCTCGCAGCTGCTCGGACGCCCAGGGCAGCAGGAAGACGACAAAGCCCAGGAACCACTGTGGACACAGGGAGAAAGGACCTGACTGCCCTGTGCTGGGCACCTCACTGGGACCTCCTACCCCACAGTTGTCCCCCGCCCTTCTTTCCCAGCTCAAACCACCCATCAGGGGCCACCCCTAGCTTCTGCACTGTGGTCGCTTTCTTAGCCAAACCAGAATGTTCCACGAAATGCTTAGCTATAAGCCCAGTCTCCCAAAAGCCCAGCCATCCTTGTATGTCTGTTTCCTTCCAGCCCTGGCCCATAAGGCTCCTCGCTTGTAGGCGGCTGACGTCAGAACGTGGAAGCCACTTCCAGAATTGCTTCTGGTTCAAAGAATAGGGGTAAGGGGAAGGTAGAAAAGATGCCCAAAAGTTGGCATGGCATGTGCTGTGACTGGGTCAACTCAGCACGCTCCAGGACGACAGAGGGGCAGTGCGCTGGGTAAGAGCAGAACAGACGAGCATGGGAACCGGTAGTCTCCTACGGCATTTAAGCTGCCTGCGCTCTAAGATGCACCCTGAGGAGCCGTCTCCGGGCACTGAGCAGAGGGAGTCTGTGGTGCGGGTGCACGGGAAGCCTGGAGCAGAGCCCACAGCCGCCAGCTGCGAGCGGGAACCCAAAGGAGAGAACGCACCTGGCAGGCGAAAAGGAAAACGGTGACGATGCCCAGCCAGCTGTGCAGGGAGTAGAGGTTGGGGACCTTGGAGTGGCGGTGGAACTGAAAGACGGCGACCAGCCCCAGCACCGTCAGGATGAAGGCCAGCAGGTGCAGGGCCGCGTGGCCGATCTTCCATGGCAGCTTGGGCCCCGCCCAGGACTGCGGCAGGCGGTACACCAGTGAGGCTGTGGGAGAGAACGTCCCAGGGCGCGGCCTCTCCCCTTCGTGCTCCCCTACATGTTAGGGGCATGAATGCGGCCTCCCAACTGGAGGAGGAGGGGAGGGTAGCACACAGCAGCCCCCCACACCCGCAGCGTCTCCTATCCCTGCTCATTGCTGGGATAGCAGCCAGCCATAACGAGCTGTGTGTTGTGGGGGGGACACACACAGTGATAAGAAGGGAGGAGCGGGCTTCTGGGGCCTGCCAGTCTGTGACTGCATCACACACACACACTTGTGTGCACTTCTGCAGCTGCAAAAGCAATGTCACATTCAATATTTCTTCTAAGTGAATTCTCACAACTGACGTTAGCGGTCACAAATGCAGGCTTTTAGCAAGGTTAGACGACATACGTCCACCTCCTGGCTCTGCCTCTCGGTTATCTGGCATCTTATTTCCAAACCTCAGTGTCCTCAAAAATGGGGATAACGGTGAGGGCCCATTCACAGGCTTCTTGGAAGGACAAAATGGGATGAGGTTTCAGAAGGACACAGAATGAGCTGCTGTGATCAATGTCATCACTCCCACTTTATAGGTGGGGAGATGAGGCTCTCCCCAGACCCCAAGGCCCAGCTCTGAATGCATGGGGCAAAGATGGGTCTGGTGGGAGGAAGCAGCTTCCTTGTGTAAGGACCCGACCAGGGCACGAGAGGCTTCAATCTCCTGCTCCCTAAAGCAAACTACAGCTCTCAGGCCACATCCAGCCTGCCACACGTTTTTGTAAGTAAAGTTTTATTGGAACACGACCACGAATACGTTTTGTGGTTAACCATGGCGACCCGCACTTCGAGAACAGAGATGAGCAGCTGCAACACGGGTCCTGTGCTTTGCCAAGCCTTTGCCATCTGCCCCTGTACAGGAAAAGTCGGCCACTCCCAGCCCTAGAGTAAAGCTACTCTCCCCAGACGGCCCCATTCTCACTACTCCCTCCTGCAAATGACACCTGGGCCCGGAGACGGCCCGCCCTACCCCACTCCCAGAGCCGCAAAGCCAATGGCGACCGAGGCCAGCCCCAGGGAGGTCTGGATACTCACCAGCGCTGTAGAGCACCACTAAGCCGACAACCATGAACACTGGGTGATAGTTGAACATGTGAATGGTGCCATCCCAGGCAAAGCCCCCATGCCACAGCTGCATCCAGTAGATGGTGAGGATGGCGCACATCAAGCCCAAGAGCCACAGGGCAAAGAAGGACAAGTAGAACCACCCCACGGCCATTCTGAGCAGGCGCTCCTGGGAGAAGCAGAAGTCACATGTCCCTGCTGGCTCGACTACACCCCACGCACCAGCTACTGCAGGGAATACCGAACTCGCTCTTACTGGAAACAGTGGATGCTTTTCACTTCAGGTCTCCTGCCACCAGCCTGGGCAGCACCCCATGAGACCTGGAGTGCTGTCAGCCTGACCTCAGGTTATGGACAGTAAGGATGGCCCCAACCAGGACCTGGCAGCACACAGTGCGGCCAGCGTGGGCCTGGGCCCCCTCTGGAGAGGGGCTAGACGTCCAGGCCCTCGGCCCAAAGCCCTGGGATTAGCCTCCCTTCACAGGACCAAAAGATAAAGAATCCACACCACCACACCACACCCCACCAAACAACAAGGGACAGGAGTCCAAACCCAGGCTAGATCACACAAATGCCTAGGCCCTCAGTTCTGACAGAAGGAGGCAAAAATATCCTGTGCAAGAAGCCAACACACAGCGATCAGGCCAGCTGGGAGGAAGTTCTGGGATCGCCCACTTCTATGGAAAAGTTCTTCGCCAGATGGCAAACTCTGTGGGGCTAATCCTCCTTTTGCGGAAGTAAGATCAGGCCTCAGCTCTGATGTCCCCACACTCCACACCTTGAATTGGACAGCAGCCCTCAGATGTCCCTAGGCGCGAGACTTCTGCTTTCTCTTCCTCTGAGGAAAGTTCAGAAGAAAAAAGAGGAAGCAAGAACTCATGGTCTAGAAAGCAAGAGTTTATTTTGAGATTTCCCTATGTTCTTAGCCCACTCAAGACATCAACTGTGGTTTCAGACAAATGTCTAGGGCCCTGGGCGTGAGGGCCCTACCAGGCCGCTGGGCGTGAGGGCCGGCTGGCAGGTGAATGCACAAAGCCTCGGGGTCAGCGCTGCTCTCATGTAGGCAGCATGGGCCCAGCTCTCAAGGCAGTCCCCACGTCCCATGGGCTCACACCAAGGAGGGAATAGTGTGGCCGCCTGCAGCTGAGATCCCTCAGTCTGAACCAGCGAGCAGAGAGGAAAGAAGTCCCTAAAACAGCCGAGAACGCCCATGGAGATAAAACACTGAATTTCCTACCTTTAGATGTAGTGGTAGGCTCACTGAGTGGTGGCCGAGACTCCAGTTCTTATGAAGGGCACCTTGAGCAAATCACTTGGCATTTGTAGGACCCGATCGTCTCATCTGAAAGGCATGCTAGTAAGAACATACTGAAGAGCAGCTATGAGCAGATGCCCCACTGGAACCCATGAACACATGAACCCCTTAGCTCCTGTGAGCAGTTGCCATCCCCACTTACAGATGAGGAAACTGAGGCTCGGGAAGATTAAATACCAGCCTTAGGACCCAGTCTGAAACCCTTGAAACCCTTGTCTGTTGGGTTTCAAGGCTCCTGTTTTTTCCTTAACCATAGGTTGTTGGAAGGGCAAGTGAGGATATGTCCGTAAGGACGTTCTAAGAGCAAAGTATTGTACTCTTCTTGGTGTTGTCACAGGAGTTCATCATAGCTACAAACTGTAGCCTGAAGCTCGTGGCCCCCACGCCAGCCCCGGCCTCTCGGTGGCCCTGATACTGTGCCAACTCTCTCCACAGCAGGTGTCCTCCTAACCAGAAACAGACCCTGAACTCTCACAATGTGACCCAAATTGGCAGTAATCACTGAGAAAGGGGCTCGGGATAAAACAAGCTTCCACAAGGCCGAGGGAAAATAATGCCACCATCTTCCTAGAAGTTAAATAACTCAACTACTGAGCTCAGAGTTTTGCTACCTGGCCTCAGAGGTGACCCCTTCGTCCCCATAAGAGCAGAGAAAGTTTCAGGTCACCAGATGTTCAGTCGACTGCCCAGTGAAGTCAGCATGAAGTCAGCAGGCTCCCTCTAACAGACAGTTATCTTTCATGACTTCCTTTTCCTTTGGGGAAGAAAAAACAAAAGTAAATATAATCCAAAAAGGCTGTGTCCACCCTTCTAGAAGAGGTCCTGGATTACTGCTCTGGGACAGCCTTAAGAGTTCACAAAGGGGACACTTTTCTGACAGAAGGCTGCAAAGTTATACTGTTCACAATACAAAGATGACCCCTTCCTCTGTGCAAGAATGCAAAAGAAGAAAAGAATGCAGGAAGCCTGGGTGGCTCAGTCGGTTAAGCCGCGGCCTTTGGCTCAGGTCATGATCCCAGGGTCCTGGGATCGAGTCCTGCATTGGACTCCTTGCTCGGCAGGGAGCCTGGTTCTCTCCCCGCCTCTGCCTGCCACTCTGCTGCTTGTGCATGCGCTCCCTCGCTCTCTCTGACAAATAAATAAATAAGTAATATCTTAAAAAAAAAAAAAAAAAAAAAGGAATGCAGTGAAAATTGCAACCCTAACACGGAGAATACTCTCTCATTTATTCCAAGAAAGTAAGTTGTGCTATGATTTCTAGATGTGCTCACCGTTGTTTGGTTTCTCATTCTGCCCTCACTTTGTAGAGCCCCAGGCTGAGGCAGAAGTCAGCATGCCCTTCTGTAAGGGCGGGAATAGTAAATATTTCAGGCTTTGCAAGCTGTAGTCTCTCTCCCAACTATGTCATCAACTCTTCTGATGCAGTGCTAAAGCAGTCATCATAGACAGTACCTTCACGAATGAACACAGCCATGTTCCCAAAAAACTTTATTTATGGGCACTGAAATTTCAGGTTCATGTCATTTTTACGTATCATAAAATATTATCCTTTTCAATTGTTACTTTTTTTTTTTAAGATTTTATTTATTTATTTGACAGAGAGATCACAAGCGGGGGCGGGGGGGGGGGAAGCAGGCTCCCTGCTGAGCAGAGGGCCCAGGCTTGATCCCAGGACCCTAAGCTCATAACCTGAGCTGAAGGCGGAGGCTTTCGGGGGGCCTGAGCCACCCAGGTGCCCCTAATCCTGTTACTCTTTTAAAAATGTAAAAACCGGGGCGCCTGGGTGGCTCAGTGGATTAAAGCCTCTGCTTTCTGCTCAGGTCATGATCTCAGGCTACTGGGATCAAGCCCAGCATCGAGCTCTCTGCTCGGCGTTGAGCCTGCTTCCCCCCACCTCTCTGCCTTCCTCTCTGCCTGCTTGTGATCTCTGCCTGTCGAATAAATAAATAAATCTTTTTAAAAAAAATGTAAAAACCAAGCAGGCGGTGTGTCATACTTTGTCAACCATGATCTAAGAAATGTACCCTCCAACCTAATACTCCCCTCAGTTCCTTGACAGAAAGGCTTCTCCCCGGCTTCAGTAAAAAGAGATCAGGCCCAGGGCGCCTGGGTGGCTCAACTGTTAAGTGTCTGCCTTTGGCTCAGGTCATGATCCCAGGGTCCTGGGATCCGGCTCCCTGCTCAGCAGAAGCCTGATTCTCTCTCGCACTCCCCCTGCTTGTGTTCCCTCTTTTGCTGTGTCTCTCCTTGTCAAATAAATAAAATATTAAAAAAAAAATCAGGCCCCGGTGTAAGAAATGGGTACTTTCCATTCAGCCCTTGATCTTAGGAAAAGGCTCTATTCCAAACTCTTACAATATTACTTTAATAATTTAGAACTACATAGATGGAGGAACAGAAAGTCGAATTGTTGCCCCCGCCTCCAGGATGAATGGTGGGGATTTTGGAAATCCTATCAATCAGACTTTGGGTTCAAGTCCTAAACTCTTCTCTTACAGATCAAGATCACTGGGACCCAAAGAAGGAAAGCGACTTGGCCACGTTGAGTGGCAGAGCTAGTACAGGTTCCCAGTTCGGTTCCCTCAGCTCCAAGGACTCACGTCCAAACGTGGCTTCTGTAAAGTCAGGGCTCAGGAGCGAGGACCCCTAAATTACGGTCAGGAGATAGATAGGCAAGGCGCTCCTCCGCGCCACAGAGATTACAGACCCGACCTTCCAGGCTGCCCCGGTGTGGCTCAGCTGTCCGGAGAACCCTTCCAGGAACCCAGAGCCCGATCCCCGACTCTTGTGCGGGAACGAAGGGCTGTTGGTCCTAGCTAACCTTCCAAGACAATTAGGGCGAGGGGCTCCGCCTGCTGAGTGCGACTTCCGAAGCGCTTTCGTGCCTGTACAACCACATCACACCTGTAGAAGGAAGGGCGCAGACAACGGGGTCCATGTCCTACAGGAGAAAGCTGAGCCCGAGTGAGGAGTAGCGACAGCACTAAGAGAGGCAGTAGCGGGGCCAGCACTCGAACCCAGATCCCCGGACTCCCCATCCGAGCTCTTTCTCACCCCCGAACCAGTGCGTCGCAGGGGTCTCGGAGACCTGCCTCTCGCCCCCCGGCGCCGCAGCCACCAGGACTCCAGGCGTATGGAATCACGAACCCTCTGCAACTCACGCGAGCACACCGCCCTCACCGCTGCCCCAGTGCCAACGAACCCCGCCGCCTCCCCCTCTTATAGGCTCCCGGCACTTCCGGTCGCGCGCGCGGCCGCCTGGGAAATGAAGTCCGAGGTTGCAGGCTCCCAATTCCAGGTCCAACGCGGGCGTTTCTTTCCCGGGGAGAACCGCCACGGCTCGGCCGGATCCCTCACCCCCTTCTCGTTCGGGCGGACTCGAAGCCTCCCGCCCGGGGCTGGCCCGCAGCAAGGCCGCGGGCACCGGCTGAGGAGGTCCGGAGCCGGGCGCGGCGACGCCGGGAGGGCAGGAGAGGCGCGGGCCCAGGACGGCGGAGGCCAAACATGGCGGCCGGGGCGGCCGCAGAGCGTGGAGGGGAAACCGAGGACCGGCGGCTAACCCGGGGCAGACGGAGCCCGCGTCCGCCATCTACTTCCGGGAGTTAAAACCGGTGTCCGGAAGCCAGGACGGCGTCCCCATGACAACCGACGTTGGGTCTCGGAGGTGAGAGTGCTTGGATGAGGTGACCAGAGTCGGAATTTTTGTTGTTACTGTTTTGGGTGTTTTGTTTGTTTGTTTGCCCAGGCTGCCGCGTTTTGAGGTGGCTTGGGAAAGATTGGGAGGAAAACTGCTCTGGGAACAAAGGGCACGCGGCAGGGAGCGGCGGACAGACCGAAGACGGCTCCGTCACCTCGCGAATCCCTGCTGCCCAAAGCGGAGGGGAGGCGCTTCCTTTCCGCGGAGCTGGCGGCGGCGGTTCTCTGTCACCGAGCCTCACGACAGCCCGCCGGGGGGGGCCGTGAAGTGGTTTAGAGCGCGGGCTTTGCTGTCACCCCGCGCTGGGAAGCCTGGCTCTGCTCCCCCGCGACCTGGAGGCACTTGAACGCTGACCCTG